>PVKB01002281.1:67574-301011 GCA_004027205.1 Ctenodactylus gundi
AAAAAAAAGAATAAACGGGGCTGGAGGAATGGCACAGTAGCCTGAGTTCAATTCCCCAGCCCCACATAAAGCTGGGCGTGGTGGTACATGCCTGTAATCCTAGCTGTCTGGACTCTGTGACTGGGGGGTTGGTCTGAGTCCAAGGCCAGCCTGGACTACACAGTGAGTTCAGGACGAGCCTGGTCTACAGAATGAGACCTTTTCTCCAAAAAAGGAAGAAATGAAAAAGAAAAGAAAAAAAAAGAACAAAAGCAGCACAGAGGGTCATATTTGATCAGCCTGGGATAGGTGCCTGCAGCCGTGAAGTGGCGTTTCATTTACTGTGACAGTTAAACAGCTTCATGTGTTTTGCTCTTACCAGTAGATTATCCCACTAGATGATTTCTGGCCCTTAGGGCAGATATGTATGTCATCTGGCAGCCAGCCTGCCACACAGCTGAGGTGATGTGTTATGTAGTATCCAGTAGAGACTATTTCAGAAAAATTTCCTGGCAAGATCAGTGACTTGTGGATAAATTTATTTAAAATATTTTTAATTATAGCTAGTTAGAATAGTAAAATTTTCTTTTTATAACTGTCGACTAATAGCTTTGGCTGGGTATGATAGCACAGGCTAAAATCCCTGTACTTTGGGAGGCTGAGGCAAGAGGATCACAAGTTCAAGCCTAGCCTGGGCATTTCAACAACCTAGCAAGACCTTGTCTCAAAAAATTAAAAAGAGTTGAGGATATAGTTCAAATGTAAAGGCCCCAGATTCAGTGCCCACTACTATAGAACAAACAGAAAAACAGCTTGTAGTGGATGGAGGGTTATCTTTTCTCAGTTTACCATCAGTCATTTCATCTTGAGCCTTTGAAAGGTAGGTTGTAGGGAGATAACTTAGCAGCAATTACAACTTAGTATTCCTCTTTTGTTCCCTTCCTTTGCTAGGACCCTGTCTCTTTCCTGCTCATAATGACTTCTTATCTGTTTATTGGCAATGCTGAGGACCTAACATAGGCAAGTGCTCTACTGCTGAGCCCTACTTCCAGTCCTCTTCTCCGCTTTTTCTGTGTCAGCATTTTGTGTTTCCTTCTGATAGAGGCTAGTGAGGATGGAGAGCTTCCCTGATTTAGAGCTTAGAGGTTGAAGGGAGGTCAGTAGGCAGAAACTCTCTTGTTGGGGGGCTTAAAAATATTTTCTTTCTCATTTTTGTGATCTCTCAACCAGCCCTTGGAGGAGGTCATTGCGTTCAAGAGCAGAGTCTTTACTCAGTAGCTAGCATATCCTTTTGTGACACTAGGATTGTTGGGATCCTGGAAATTATCCTGCCTATCCTTTGGTCTCTCAGAACTTTGCAAATCAAGACAGTGCCTAGCACACGGTGGCACTCCCTGGCTTAGGAAACATGGCCTTCATAGTTGAGAACCTGGGTGTACAGCCTGGGGTTTTCACTTAGATAGTGACTCTGTGCCATCGTCTAGAAGATGGCACTAGCGGTTGCTGTCTTTTAGGATTTGTGTGAAGCTAAAGAGTAAGTTTTCATAAAGCCTGCTGCATAGTCAGCTGGTTCTTTCCACCCACATACCCCCACCCCCCTTTTTTGGGTGGTACTGGGGGTCAAGCTCAGGGCCTTCATACTGGGCTATTTTTTATTATTTTATTTTGAGACAGTCTCACTAAGTCACGAAATTGCCCAGGCTGGGTTGAATTTGCAATCCTTCTGTGCTCACCTCCCAGTGTGCTGGGCTTTGAAGAATTTGCCACTATACCAGGTTCCCTCTTCCCTTTGAATGAATGAATTGCTGTCCTTGAGAGAAGGATTTATTAACTCAGCTACCCATTTCTTTCCTGATAGCCGTCCACATGGGAAGTTCTTTTTTAAATCAAATTTAAGTCTTTCTCATTCCAGCTAATTTATGGTTACTAGTTTATCTTACTAGAGATAATATTTTTCATAGGTCATTATGATTTTTATAATGAAAGAAGAAAGATGTTATAAAAGATAAATATAGACATATACAAGAGGTAAAATCTTCCTCCCTCTTTCTTGTTCATTTTTGTTCCTCTCCATGAATTCAGTACGTGTTAAGAGATTAGATCTTCAATTTCCATTTTTACTTGCATTTGTGGACACCTGGATATCTACCTGTTCTCACAGTAGGATACAAAGAGGCTATTCCATGTATTTTTGTCATCATGTCTGTTACCTAATTCATCACAGAGTGATATACAGAAAAGGTAATTTGGCTCCTTAAAGGCCATAAGTATAAATGTTTTCCACTTTTAGAATGATAGTCTCATGTTTTCTGTGGCTAGTTTAGAGCTGTGTTCATGATTATTGTTTTGTGTCTGGTTTGTGTCTGGCCTCTTGAATTATTTAGCACATGATGTTTTTATAGATGGCAACATAGACTTGTGTCCAGTCTGTGTTGACTGTTGGGGTAAAGCTCTGAGTTGGCTTCACATTAAATCCAGTTTTCTTTTTTTCTTGTCTGTTCTCTCTCCTTTCCTCACCTCTCTCTCTCTCTCTCTCTCTCTCTCTCTCTCTCTCTCTCTCTTCTGGGGCTTGAACTTAAGGCCTTGTGCATGTGATGTCAGTTTCTTTTTCTTTTTTTGTAAGTTCCAAAGAGGATAGTTTTGTTGTGAAGACAAGGATAGAGGGATAAAAGCTTCCGCTATCCGGAAAGGAGCCCCGAAGGGAATGGCCTGCAGTCCCAGTTTCTTTTGAGGCATGTTCTAGCCTAGAAACCTGTTCAGTTGCAGCTCCTCCTTAGAGAATATCTGTATTATGAGAGTCAAGGTATTTTCTAAATGGTAACAAGAATAGAGAGATAGCAAGCAGGTGGCACAGGCCTGTAATCCTAGTATTGTGGGAGACTAAGGCAGGAAGATCACGTTTGAGCCCATTGTGGACAATTCAGTGACTTAATGCAACTGTGTCTCTAAATCAAAAATAAAATACGGGCTGGAGACATAGCTCACTGTGAAGGCCCTGCACTCCATTCCCTGTACCACACACATATGTGCACACACACATACTGACACAAACAACAGGAAAAAGAACCAAAGAAGAAAGAATAGCTATTTTCCTTAACATGTAATTTGTATTCAAGAGTGAAAGTGAGTTCAGGAAAAGATAGATAAAAATGGAAAAGAATCAATCTTATTGAAAAATAAACAGGAAAATTTCTTAAGTGCCTTGAGACAATGACATAAGAGAATTAGAAGTAAGGTTTCTGGGGCTGGAGGAATAACACAGTAGTTAGAGCAGTTGGCAAAAAAGTGCAGGACCCTGAGTTTGATTCCCCAGCACTGCATAAGCAGGTCATGGTGGTGCATGCCTGTAATCCCAGCACTCAGGAGGATTGCCGTAGTTCAGGGCCAGCCTGGGTTACATAGTAAGTTTGGGGCCAGCCTGGAGTACACAGCAAGACCCTGTCTCAAAAAAAGGGGGGAGGGGGGCTGGAAGAATGGCACAGTGGTTAAAATTTTGGCAAGCACAGGGCTCTGAATTCAGTTCCCCAGCATCACATAAAGGTGGGTATGGTGGCACATGCCTGTAATCCCAGCACCTCTGACACTGAGTCCAAGGCCAGCCTGGGATACATATACTTTTTTTTTTTTTTTTTTTTGAGACAGGCTCTCACTCTGCAGTAACCCTCCTGTCTCAGCCCCAAGTGCTGGCAGGCATGTGTCACCATGCCTGGCTTATGTGGTGCTGAGGAATCGAACTCAGGTACTTAGCATCTGATGTGGCACTTGCTATGCAAGTGCTTTAAACGCTGAGCCATTCCTCTACCCTCCCAGCCTGGGATATAAAGTGAGTTCAGGACCAGCCTGGGCTACAGAGCAAGACCCTGTCTCAAAATAAAATAAAATAAAATAAAATAAAAGGAAGTAAAGTGGCTAGATATGGGGGCTGTGGTTGTGTCAAGGCTGTGTAAATTGCTGAGCAGGAGCAGCGTTGTTGTTTACTTGTGCGCCACTTTTCAGTGAAATGTGAACTTGAGGCTGCCTTCCAGCGTTAGGCTGAGTCTCTGACTGTTTTCTCTCTGGATCGGGTTAGTGCAGTCCCCTTTTGCCATCATTGAGTCGAGTAATGTGCTGTGAGTGGTAGCATAAGGCATCTTCACTAGTGAGAGCAGTCAGCCTTTGTCAGTGATTGAGTGATTTTATTTCAAAAACAAAACCTAAGAGGTGTTACTCTGGTGTTTGGGGAATAGCAGTATCACCTTTCTGTTGCATTTTCTTAATCCTGCTGGGAGAATTGATAAAGACACCAATTTCTCTGGATTCCCTGGATTTGTGCAGAATACATTCTACAGGAGAAATCCCTTTAGGAATTTCTGTGATTCATAGTAGAAATTATGGACTGTTCTCGTATTCTGAAATTCTGTTTCCTTGATTGAGTTAGGAGCGAAATGCTTACTCACTGCATCATTCTTGAAGTAGAAGCAAACAACGCTTTCAGATAAATATGTGTAATAAAATGTCTGGGATGTAAGAGGAAATTTTGCATATGACTAAATGTGGTTTTGAGCAAGTAGTGAAGGCATCGTTTCCTTACTAGCTCATTTCATATTTACTTATCGAATGCCTCCTTACTGCCAGGCACTGGACCAGGTACTAGGAAGGAATATAGACTTGCCTGTGGTAGAGTCAGGTTGTACTTCAGCCTCAGGTGGCCATTGTCAGGGCTCTGGGTATGGCTCATCCTCTCAGTTATATTTTTGCACTCGCTGTCTCCAGGAGACAGTGCTGGCTTCCCTTTTTGTTTATAACCGTCCAGCATGAGTCATCCTTCACCATGAGTATTGCAGAGCCGTACATCACATTCCAGGCTAATTTGTGCTGCTGCCAGGGTCTCAGCTGGCAGCTCTGTGCCTGTCTTCCATACACCAACTTGCGTAAGTGAATTAACTGAGGAAGGAGGGAAAAGAAAAGGCATAATAATCTATTTTTTAAAAATTCATTTTTGTAAGTACAAGATATATGTAGGAGTAGACAGTTTCTTTTTAGTGCCAGTGTACCAGGCCATACACTGTGGCTGTGATTAGAATGCCTTGAATCCATTTTAAAAACATGAATTTGTACCTAAGAGTAATTAAAGTTAACTGTCTCTTAAAAAGGGTATTGGTTTTACAAACAAACTTCGCAGCTTTGACTACTGGTTCCATTAAATTCACAAAATGATCTTTGGAAGAAAATGTGAAAATTCATTCTAAAATTTTAAGAAAACCCATCAAATATAATTCTCCCTGAGTACTTTCTAGATAATACTTCATTTGACTTTGAATATTTAGGCTTCCTTTCTATAGTAAATTTGGTCAACTTATATAATTTTTAAAACATACATATCTAAGTAAAAGACTTTTCTAGCTGGGTGCAGTGGTGCCTGCCTATAATCTCAGTATCAGAGAGACTGAGGCAGAAGTATCACAAGTTCAACACTATCCTGGCCTACATAGTGAGACTTTGTTTTTTTTTTTTTAACCTGTAATCTCTACCTAGTATAACTTTTCATTTTTTAGGGTTATTTTTTGTCTTATTACGTGTGATTATAATGTTGGTATTTATGTAAATATATGTTCCATTCTAAGCCTTGAAATTTCTTACTTACCAACTTTTTGAAAATACCTCCCTAAAGGGACTCACATTCCAGCATGTGTGACTCGGTAGCAGAAGAAGTTGTTTTTAACAGCAAGATGAGTATCAGACTAGTTTTCCAACCAGAACATACTCCCTGTAATTTGAGGCACATGTGAAACATCAAATTCCTCTTGGCCTAGGCCTGGTGAGAAATAAATGGGTTTATGCAGTGTTTGTTCAGATTACAGATGGGGAGATGTTAAAAGCACTTTAGCTTTTGGGAGTTCAAAGTGGCCAGCCAGGTGTGTTCAAACAGCATGCGATCTACCTGTAGATAAAGCTCAGTTCTTTGTCAAAAGAAGGTGACACATTAATGCTTTGCTGTGAATAGAAAAGATAAAGAAGAGCTGAGAGTGGCCCAGGTCTGTAATATCAGCACTGTGAGAGGCTGGGGCAGGAGGGTTGCAAGTTCTGGCCAGCCTGGGCAGTGTAACAGCTTAGCAAGACCCTGTCTCAAAATCAAAACTAAAAAACGGACTTAGCTCAATGTAAGGTCCCCAGCACTACCAAAATAAATAAGAATAAAAAAACAGTACATATACACCATGTATGTCAGGAAAACTCATGCTGGGTATAGTAGGCCTTCCTTATTAAGAGAAAGATCTCAAAAAAAAAAAAGGCCTCATGTTTTTATTGTTAAAAATCTTTTATCAAGGAGGCTGGAGGAATAGCTCAGTGGTTTAAGTGTGTGCCCAGCAAGCTCTAAGTAGCTGAGTTCAATTTTTCAGCACCACATAAGTCAGGCATGGTAGTGCACACCTGTAAAAAATACATGTAATAAATACATAAATAAAAATTTTTTATCAAAATACCTGTTCAAATAAAGTAAGGAGTGAAGTAGATAATGGTAATAGTCTGAAAGGAAATAAAATTATCTTTCAGATTTCAAATAAATATTCAACCTGCTAACTTTGTGTGTATTTGTATGCATCTGTGTTTGTGTTACAGAGGATTGAACCCAGGGCCTTTGCACATCTCTAGCCTTTTTATTTTTTATTCTGAGACAGGGTCTCACTGAGTCACTGAATTGCCCAGGCTGGCTTAAGCTTGCAGTCTTCCTGCCTCAGCCTTCTAGAGTGCTGGGATTACCATCTTGTGCCACCATGCCCAACAGCCTGATAACTGTTAAAGACTCCAACTTTAAACTTAAACATAGATGTATGTAAAAAAAATTTTTTTTTTGAGACAGGGTCTTGCTGTGTAATTCAGGTTGGTCCTGAGCTTACTATGTAGCTTAGGCTGGCCTCAAAGTCATTGTAGTCTTGTGTCTGAAGCGCTGGGATTACAGGCATGCACTACCATGCCCAGCTAGTCTTCATGTGGTGCTCGGGGATCAAATCCAGGGCCTTGTGCATGCTGGGTAAGCACTTTCACCATTGAACACACGTACTGTATTGAATTCTTTTGTAGCTGTAAGGTACACTCAGATGCTGTGGAGGGTTAATTATGAGTTTACAGACCTCCAAAGTTGTCAGTTTTTTTTGCCTGTATTAGTGATAGAAGGCCCTGTCCCTAGTTAATCCTTTGCATGGACACCTGCTGCTCTACAAGGAGCAACCAGTGCAGTGGATAGAAATGGAGGCTCAAAGTTCTTTGGAACTCCCCAGGCGAGAAGTAGAGAACAAAAGCCAAAGCCATAGTGGATTTGTTTCTAAACCAGAGGTTGTTCTAACGCTCACTTTAGGAACTTGAGAATACTAGTTAAGATTGGGTTCGGTTATGTGTATAGGTCATTACAATAAGAGCTTGAAAAGGCAGGGGTTAATTTTTCTTTCCTCACTTAAAAGAGATCTGCAGCTAAGCAGTTGAGAGCTTGTGTGGCTGTGCTCTGGCTGTCATATCCGCACTCCAGGCAAGACGACAGGCAAGGCCAGAAAGTAGACTTCCTGGTAGAATCCTCCACTCTCATTCCAAGAAGCTCTGCTCCACCCACGAAGGACATTGCTTTCCTCAAAATAGAAAGCCTAAATATCAGCTAGGCAAACCATAGATCTGCCATGACAGGTGACACTTGCAAAAATCTTAGGATGTTAATAATGTTTGATGAACTTGGCTTTTAATTTGCTGATAATTGGTTAGTTAAACAATATTGAAGACTTACTATGTGGTGGGCACTGGAGATATAATAGTGAGTAAGATGAACATGATGTCTCCCTTCAAAGGAGGCTAATGGGAATAAAATGGGGTTTAAATAAGTAAATTTTAAGTGTTGATGATTAATAAAGGAAAATAAAGAGTGCTTCAGATTGTGCTGTAGGAAAGAATATAAGAATATCATAAACTGTACACATTGAGATTTAAAGGACATTTGGGAGCCATGTCAGAAAGTTGGGTGTGGGAGAAGGGCAGGTCGACTAACTCCATGTCTGGTATTTACCTCATATCTTCTATTTCTTAAATTGTTTGTCTCATTTCTTCACTAAAGGGAGTAAGTGGAAATACCAATCAACAAAAGTAGGCAGAAACTAAATATTCTTTTTATTGGAATGCTTTTCACGCTCTCTGGAAGAGTGCCTGCCGCCATAGGCCGCACAGGGAGTGGTAGCAGCCAGGGACGGAGGTGGCTAGATGACTTGACTTGGGTGCACTGAAGTACAATTGCTGCATCAGAGATTGGGATTTTGGTCTCAGTGTAGGGCTTTGGGAAGGCAAAGATTGGTTCTGAGGTATTGATATGACTCCCCTTCGCCTTCCAGGAAGTGGACATTGTGGTGGCACCATGCCAAGGCCTCCGCCCTGCAGTGGATGTTCTGGGTGATTTGGTGAATGACTTCTTGCCTGTGATAACCTTTGCACTTCACAAAGATGAACTTTCTGAGAGGGAGGAACAAGAGCTTCAGGAAATCCAAAAGTATTTCTCCTTGCCTGTGTTCTTTTTCAAAGTACCAAAGCTGGAGCTAATAGACTCCCCTACCAGATCGGAGAGTGAAAGATCTCCCCTGTGTCACCAGCTAATTGACCTGGGCTATTTGAGCAGCAGTCACTGGAACTCTGGGGCCCCTAGCCAGGACACTAAGGCTCAGAGCATGTTGGTGGAACACAGTGAGAAGCTGAGACACTTGAGCACTTTTTCTCACCAGCTGCTGCAGAGTCGCCTGGTGGATGCAGCCAAAGCCCTGAACCTGGTACACTGCCATTGCCTTGACATCTTTATTAACCAGGCCTTTGACATGCAGCGGGACCTGCAGATTACTCCGAAACGGCTAGAATATACTCGGAAAAAAGAGAATGAGCTGTATGAATCATTGATGAACATTGCTAACCGAAAACAGGAGGAAATGAAGGATATGATTGTTGAGACTCTGAACACTATGAAGGAGGAACTTCTGGACGATGCTGCCAACATGGAGTTTAAAGGTAGGTCCCGGGGAGCTTGCTGGGTGCTGCGGACGCAGAAACTCTTCTCGACATGCTAGATTTCATCAGAATTTATGACACAGGACCTAACATTAGTGTTCTTCAAACACTTCCCTAGGTGGATTTTGATTATATCCATTTATTAAATTGGGGGACTAAGATTGAAAAGGGTTAAGTAAGCAGGCCTATAATCTCAGCACTCTGGGAGGCTAAGGCAGGTTCACTCCCAGCCCGGGCAACTTAGCAATTTATTGAGACCTTGTTTCAAATAAACAATAAAAATGGGCTGGAGGGAACTTGGTGCATGCCTTTAAGTCCAGCCCTTGGAAGGCTGAGGCAGGAGGACTGCCCTGAGCTTTAAGTCAGCCTGGGCTACATAGTGAGTTCAGGACCAGCCTGAACCACAGAAAAAGACTTTGTCTCAAACCAAACCCAGCCCCAACCCCAACTCCAACCCCTTCCCCTACCCCAACCCTAACCCCTATCCCAACCCTAACCCCTACCCCAACCCAAACCCCTACTCCAACCCAACCCAAAACAAAACTTAAAAAGATCTGCAGTTAACATATTAGTGCAGAAGCCCTAGATTCAAACCCTAGTACCACAATAAATAAAAATAATTAAGTAAATAAAATCTTGCCTCAAAAAAGTCGGGGGAGGCACCTGAGGGTATAGCTCAGAACAAGGGCCCTGTTTTCAATCCCCATGTGCCCAAGGTCCCACAGCTAGTGCACTCTTAACTCTGTGCTATATTTCCAGCCCCCTTAGCCTATACCTTTAGTTTCCATTCTTTTGCTGTTGCTTTTTCTACCCTCTGGTACTGGGGGTTAAATTCAGCCCTTCTCACTGAGTTTCCTGTCCTGGATCTGATTTTGCAATCATGCTGTCTCAGCCTACCAGGGTGTTGGGATTAGTGCATAGGTGTGCTTCACTATGCTCAGATTTTGCTGCTGCTGCTTTAATCTGTTCCCAGTTACTGCTGCTGCCTTCTTCTGGGACCCGTTTCAAAACCTTCGCATGTGTTTAACCATGTTTTTTCCCATGTCCTCATACCTAATCAGTTGCCAAGTACTGATGAGCATTCTTCCATAGTCTATATCTACTTCCATAGTTTAGTTCTGTCTGTGCTCCTTGACTCCGTCTTCTTTAACTGAACTTTTGTCACCTAATTGACCTCTGTACTTTATCTTTATTGACTCCCCCTTCCTACAGACTAATAAACTCTTCTGCCTAGAATTCAAAAATCTCCCAAAGTCTAGCTCTTAACTAACTTTGCCAGTTGTGTTTTCCTCTGTGTACCTTCCTATAATTTTTATTTTGGCTGATCCTAGCTGCTTACTTTTCTCCATACACTTCCATTACCTTTTCTTTGCTTGTACCCACCCTCAAACCTGACATATTTTTGTATGTGAATTTCCAAATCCTGCCTCTCAAAACATCATTTTTTTTGAAATCATCCGTGTATTTCTTAGCTGCTAATAATTATACTAACCTGAACTTCCACAGTGATATATATATATATATATATATATATATATATATATATATGTATATGGCATATTTTATTTTCTTTCTTCCTTTAGTATTTGTATTCTTCTGACCATCTTTATGTCCCTTGCAGAAAAATAACAGGCCTCTTTCTTCCCCCTCCTGCTAAAGATGGAAGCCAGGGCCTTACCCTGCCAAGCAAGTGCTCCACCACTGAGCTGCACTTCCAGCTAAAAGCCCCAACAGAGATTCCTGAATATAGTACATCTTTGGGGAATGAATCAGTTTGTGAATAATAGTATCGCACTGTGTTACACTTTCAAATACAAGGAAATATTGTTGATGTTAGCAAGAATATGATGCCTGATTTCTTACAAGTCTGTCTAAAGACCAAAACCCATCTTGGGTGAATTCCCATTGTAGGTAACAATGGCCGAGAAGTGCTCACTAGGGAGTGAAATCCTAGGGAGTCCTGTCATATTTAATTAAGGACACTGGAACATCACTGCTGGCATCATAGCACACGTGATAAAAGGAAGTCAGGGCAGACAATGAAATATTAGATTGTCTGTACTGTATCCGGCATGTTGTGTTTAGGGCCTGTGATATGGTGGTTAGCTCAACAGACACAGGAGTGCCTGGGAATAGATCAGATGTCCAATGTGGTCAACTACATTATAGTTTGTGGGTCTATTTACCTACATGGCTACATATTAGTCAAAACTTACATGCCTGGTTCTTACCTTGTAGCGAGTCTTTTCTGAGTACCCTTTGGGTGATGACAAGTAGATTTATTTAAATGAGAGCTATTTTGTGAAGCCAGATCTCTTGTTATTTATCTTTAAATAAAGGTAAGCATGTGTTGGGTAACATGATAAGCATGCTTTAAAAAAATGTTGATTTTTCTAAAAAAGATATACATACATGATACTTAATTCAGAAGTACGAATATACTGCCTCCAGCCATCTAAATCTCCTCTATATGTTATTTTACACCTTGTGTTTTCATTTTTTTCAGCGTTTATCTTGAAGAGTTTTCCATAAAGGGGCACACAAATCTGTCTTCGTTTAGTGGGCATACCTAAATTTATTCAACTATTCTCCAATTGATGAACATTTAATCTGACTTTTTTTTCTATTACAACTGTATGTGTTGATCATCATTATAGATACATGTCTTTTGGCACTTTTTCTAATAGGTCAACGAGTATGTGGACTTTTCATGATTGGTATGTTGGTTGGTAGGTGGTTTGGTTGGTTGGTTGCTTTAAAATGTTAATAGATGCTGTCAAATTTCCTTTGAAGAAGTGGTACCAATTTAATTTTCCACCAGTAAACTTGAGAATACCATTCTAAAAGCAGATTATCTTTGACTTCTTTTAAGTTCTTCTGTCCTCTGCCTTGCAAAATAGTTTCTCCTTTTTCTTTACTTTTTTTTTTTTTTAACTCTGAGCAATAGTGGGATAGTAGTTCTACTTTTTAATTATTGACTAGAATAAAGTTCCTGACTCTTGGATTTTTCTTATAAATATGCTAAGCAGCATGAAAGTTTACAAGATTATACACTTTGGGATCAATAAAGTTTGGGTTCAGATGCAAGCTTTATTGCTCCCAATTTCCATTTTGTCCTGTCTCTGAGACTGTTTCCTAACCTGTGAAATATAACCAGTAACACTTATCTGACAAGTATTATTATGTATTGCTTATTTTATGTATTTATTTATTTGAGACAAGGTCTCACTCTGTAATCCAGGCTGTTGCTGAACTTACTAGGTAGCCCAGCTAGCCTTGGATTCACGGCAGTCCCCCTGCCTGAGTATCCCGAAAGGGATTACAGGCGTGCGCCACCACATCTAATTTATGTAGTCCTGGGGAATCAAACTCAGGGCCTTGCCCTTTCTAGGCATGTCCTTTAACTGCTGTGCCATTCCTCCAGCCCTATTGCTTATTATTGTGCCTTCCAAAAATGGTTTGTACTCAATAAAAGTTATTTTTCCCCTTCATAAATGTAAGATAAAAGCTAATAAAATTAGCAGGCTTATTTTAGACAGAATTTCTTCCCCAGTTCAAGTGGGGAAGATTACATCAGCTTTGATCATGCCGAGGGTCAAAGTTCATCAGCCAACCACTTCTTTTTGTAACCAGCCTCATGCCAGCTTGTTGGTTATGACGTGGGAGATACCTTTACTTGGCATTTGCACCCTTTTTCCTCACAACTAACTTATCTCTCTGCCTGCACAGATGTTATTATCCCTGAAAATGGAGAGCCAGTGGGCACAAGAGAGATTAAATGCTGTATCCGGCAGATCCAGGAACTTATCATCTCCCGACTTAATCAGGCGGTGGCCAACAAGCTGATCAGTTCTGTGGATTACTTACGTGAGAGCTTTGTGGGAACCCTGGAGCGGTGTCTGCAGAGCCTGGAGAAATCGCAGGATGTCTCAGTTCACATCACCAGTAATTATCTCAAACAGGTATGTGAAGAATGGTTGCTAAGTTACCATGTCACAGATAACAAGTAGAATAATTCACACACCCAACTTTAAATTAGCTAAGAATTTCCCTTTTAGGCCATTACCTGTGGGAGGTACCGGGGAGCTGTAAAATTACATTTGAAAAACAAGAAGAGCCTGGCCAGTGACTCAGGCACTCCAGCACTCTGGGAGGTTGAGGCAGGAGGATCACAAGTTTGAGCCCAGCCTGGGCAACTTAGTGATTTAGTGAGACCCTGTCTCAAAATCAAAACTAAAAATAGGCCGGGAGTTAGAGCTATATAAAGACCCTGGGCTCAATCCCCAGTACCACAAAACAAATAAATACCATAAAGAGGAAGTAAAAAGGCAAGGTCTAACTAATTATAAGATAAATGATTAACTTGAGTTTGACTTTATATATACATTGAGTGATAAATTTGGAAATCTTGAGACTGTATTCTTGAAGTAAATATTCATTGCGTTCTTAAAATTGCACTCTACTCAGGGTATATTGTGTGTATGTGCTGTCTTTCAGATTTTAAATGCTGCCTATCATGTTGAAGTCACATTTCACTCAGGGTCCTCGGTCACAAGAATGCTCTGGGAGCAAATCAAACAGGTGATTTAGCGAAAATATTTTTAGTCCCTTGTTGGTTCGTGTGTGTTCTAGCTACTCTAACAGAGGACAGTTATCCAGGATCTCTTGCTGAGAGAGAGAGAGAGAGAGAGAGAGAGAGAGAGAGAGAGAGAGAGAGGCTGGAGGAATGGCTCAGCGGTTAAAGCACTTGAGCAAGTGCTAAGTCAAGCGCTAAGTACCTGAGTTCTGTTCCCCAGCACCACATTAGCTGGATGTAATCCAGCGCACGCCTGTAATCCCAGCACTTTCAGGGCTGAGACAGGCGGATCAGGAGGAGTGCCCTTAGTCAAAGGCTAGTTTGGGCTCCACAGTGAGTTCAGGACCAGCCTGGGCTGCTAAAGAGCAAGACCCTGTCTCAAAAAAAAAAAAAAAAAAAAAAAGAGATAGGGTAGGAGGGTGTGTGTGTGTGTGTGTGTGTGTGTGTGTGTGTGTGTGTGTGTGTTCAAATTTATGCCTATTCTCAGTTATTAATAAGGCTTTCTTTACTTCTTAAAAATGGTAGGTTTAAATGATAGTTCACGGAGCCATAAGACTCTGCTTCACTTACCTCTTCCTATTTCTTTTTTACCAGTTTAACTGTTGTCTCAGAACTAGTGTATGGTCCTATCCTAGAATTTGAACTTGGCTCTTGTGTAGAGTATTTCTGGAGTTTGGATTCAGGCACTTCCTGGTAGTGAATGTAATGTACTGAGGGTTTGTAAGCAGGTAGACTAGGCCTAGTGTTCTGCAATGCTTTCTGGGCTGAGCCCTGATTTTGAGACACATGGAATTGGAGAGGAACCTTGGGGTTTTATTGATCTCCAATATGAAGAACCTGTTCCTACTGGATGTGTAGCCAGAAAAGGAACGGTACTGTTGGGGCCTACTGCTAGGTCCTTTCTCCATTCCTCAGTGATCTTACTGTCCTTGTGTTGGCAGATTATCCAGCGTATCACGTGGGTCAGCCCACCTGCCATCACTCTCGAGTGGAAGAGGAAGGTGGCCCAGGAAGCCATCGAGAGCCTCAGTGCCTCCAAACTGGCCAAGAGCATTTGCAGCCAATTCCGGACTCGGCTCAATAGTTCTCACGAGGCTTTTGCAGCTTCCTTGCGACAGGTTGGTATGTGGGAAAGGAGATGCAATTGGAATAAGCAGAGGGGAGGTTCACCCTAAGGGGAGTATTTTCTTTTCTATTCTTACATTATTTTTTTTTTTAAAAATCATCAGTGTATCTTATAGCCAGGTGTGGTGGCACAAGCCTGTAATCCCATTACTCAAGATGTTGAGGCAAAAGGATCACAAATTTGAGGCCCATGTGGGCTCCATAGCAAAACCCATCTTAAAAAACTAAAACAAATCAGTATTTTTTTTCTGTTTTGTTAAAGGATAATGTTTTAGGAGGTTTCATCAATACATTTTCATGTGGATGTTTTTCTAGGTCTGGGGAGAATAGAGGGAGCTCAGTTAATTCCCTCTCCCATATTTTACTGAGTTGAGACAAGGGAATAGAAATAGTATATAAATTTATATAGTACAGAAATGAATGACGAAAGGGATGACTTTCTAACTTCTGGTTCAGTTATGTGATATCTATTTGGTGTGTGTGTGTGTGTGTGTGTGTGTGTGTGTGTGTGTGTGTGTGTTTGTGTGTGTGTGTCTGTGTCTGTTTGTCTGTCTGTCTGTCTGTCTGTAGAGAGATTAGATTGATGTGTGTCTATGCATGCAAGAGAACAGTGATTATTGGCAGTCCACTGTGTGCCGTTCACTATAGTAAGCATGTCACATAGGTGTATAATTTAATTCTCACAGTTATCCCTATGAGGTGACTATTACTATTCCTGTGTAACAGATGAGGAAGCTGAGGATAGAGCTAAGTCACATGTGGTTTTGTGTTTCCCTTCCAGCTGGAAGCTGGTCACTCAGGCCGGCTGGAGAAAACTGAAGATCTGTGGCTGAAGGTTCGGAAGGATCATGCCCCCCGCCTGGCCCGTCTTTCTCTGGAGAGCCGTTCTTTACAGGACGTTTTGCTACATCGTGAGTCATTATTCTTTTCCAAGAAAATTGGAGGAGTGTTCAGTATCCCAGCATCTGAAAAATTTTGTTTCAAGCTGCTTTCTTGAAGGGCTACCTAAATACTTACTGATGTGTTTTTGAATTCTTAAAGTCTGTTTGGTTCTGTTAATTATATAGTTTAAATAATGTGACCAAAGTTTATTTAAAATGAGCCAGTTCAGTTACTTTCTATTTTTTTAAGAGTGACTACACTAGAATTTCCTCCTTTGGCATGATTAGTACTTGCTGGCCCCTAAGCATAATCTGAGAATCTTATAGAGGTTGCTCAGCAAGTTCTCATCCTTCTTGCTTTAGCTCTGTCTTTATACCTTACAGGTAAACCAAAACTGGGACAAGAGCTGGGCCGGGGCCAGTATGGTGTGGTTTATCTGTGTGACAACTGGGGGGGCCACTTCCCTTGTGCCCTCAAGTCAGTTGTCCCCCCAGATGAGAAGCACTGGAATGATCTGGCTTTGGAGTTTCATTACATGAGGTAGGTCCTGGTTTCATCCATCTTTTGGGAGAAATCTAGAGAAAAGGTGTAAAAACTAGAGTAAGTTTTGTACTAGGAGCTACAACTTGCCCTGTCTCTCCATACCTAAGTTTCTAAATGTTATACTAGTGAGTTCAATTCTCCAGCACCACATAAGCCAGTTGTGGGGGCATACACCTGTAATCCCAGCACTTGGGAGGCTGAGACACAAGGATTGCTATGTGTTCAAGGCCAAGGCCATCCTGGGCTACATATTGAGTTTAGGACCAGCCTAGACTACAGAGTAAGACCATGTCTCAAAAAAAAGTGTGTGTGTGTGTGTGTGTGTGTGTATCTGTCTGTCTGTCTGTGGGTCCTGCCCAGACATATGTTCTCTAAGGCCATTATTGTCTTTGTTTATTCTTTCTCACTGTTGGAACTTCTGAGGCTCCTCATGCCATTTATCTTTCTTCCTTAGTTATTAAAGCTTACCGACTTTTAGATTCTAGGATTCTTTGTCCTGGGCAGAGAGGCTATTCTCATTGTGCTATGTGTGCACTGAGGCCTCTGGACCTTGTTTAGGCATGGCCTGGAGGTTATTCCTTTGCTATTCTGGCTTGTCACACAAAGTTTGAGCCTGTATGTTGTAGCCTTGTCCTTTGCTCTTCTCACAGGTCTCTGCCAAAGCACGAGCGACTGGTGGATCTCCATGGTTCAGTCATCGACTACGGCTATGGTGGTGGCTCCAGCATTGCTGTGCTGCTCATTATGGAGCGGCTACACCGAGATCTCTACACGGGGCTCAAGGTACGACAAGGCCAGGAGAGAGAGCACAGTCCAGCTGGCAGCCAGACCCACTACTTCCTTTCTGGTCTTTTCTCCTTTTCTATTTATTTAGAACCTCTCACAATCCTAAGAGTCTGTTGGTATAATTAGGTTTTATGGTACTTATTTCCAAAAAACCCTATGAGCATCTCAGAACCTGTTTTTGCCCTGTACTTGTTCAGAAAACTGTTGTTTACCACTTTGACCTCCCAAGGTGATGGTGAAAATTAAACTTCTTAAAAGAGCAAATATTTTTCTTTTTTTGATTTTATTGGATAAAGCAAGTTTTTATTTTCCTTATTATTAGTGACTACTTTATAATAACTGCCACTAGAGATATCAAAAAGGATAATTTCTAAGAACTTTTCAGAGAATTGTAGCCAGTGAGTAGTTCATGAAAATGTGGAGTTTGAGTTTGATGTGTGTACCTGGATGGATAGAATTTGGGCTGTCAGAAAGCAGCAGCCAGAAACCATACCAGAGGATGGAGTGGCACAGTGCCAGGCCATCTGAAGGCCAATAAGTGTGCTAGGCAGGTTGGAGCAGCTGGTTTGTCTTAATAATGGGGGAAATAACATGCAAAGAGAGACTGGGAACAAATTATACAGGATTTGAGATGTTAAGAGTTTCCATAGAGGGCTAGGGGAATAGCTCAACAGTTAAACTGTTTGCCTAGCAAGCTCAGGGCCCTGAGTTCAGTTCTTCAGTACTACATAATTTGGGTATGGTGGTGCATGCACACCTGTAATTCCAGCACCTGGGAGGCTGAGCCAAGAGGATTGCCTGAGTTTAAGGCCAGCTGGGGCTACATAGTGAGTTCAGGACCAGCCTGGACTACAGAGTGGAAAAAAAAAATTTCTGTAGGCTTCAGGTTTATCATACACCATAAGAAACTAATATGATTTTTACATTCTAACCCAAGCCCTGGTAAGGAGTAGAGCATACGTTGTTATATGATCTTGATTTTTTTTTAATGAATTGGGATATGCAGCTGCAGGACTTTGAAGGTGAAACTCTCAGCAGGATTTAGAGATTCGCTCATCTGAAATAGCCACTAAAGTGGAATTAGAGAGACTTGTTCGTTCCTACATTAGAGCTAAGCAAGAGAGACGAACTGTTCTCATAGTAACTGGGTAGGTCCCTTCTCACACATTGACCTTATGCATTTTTCTAAAGAGGCTTCCAGAAGTAGTACAGAGAAAATCTTAGAAAGTCTCCCAGGAGTTATGAGGAATCAAAAGGGTGAAGAAAATTACTGTCCAAGTGATTTTTCCTTTTCATTTTAGAAGAGTTAAGCTCAGCAGCATCTAATGTTTTTCACAAGTGGGCTACGAACCCCATTCGATCTTTTGGAGAAGGGAAATGACATTTTCTAGGAATTCAAGAGAGCCTGAATTAAAGTAATATGAATGACTGTGGTATTTGAGTTTATAAAACCAAACCTGGACTGACCAAGCCTCTCAAGCAATGGAAGTAATCTGTCTGAGAGACCTAGAAACACTTTGTGCCTTGGTAGCTTCATATTTGCTCAGATGTTAAAACAAGGCCGTCCTTCTGCCATTCAGTTACACCCGTTGGCGTCACCTGTGGGGGTTGTCCAGCTGGCCCAATGATAGCCTGCAAAGAATTCTAGCTAGCGTTGTGTTTTGTACAGCTTGTTTTTTTTTTCCTTCCCTTTACTCTAATTCCCTCTCAACTTTCTTCTTCCTTGCTTTTTGAATTCACTTTTCTGTCCTCAAGTGCCCTGGTACAATCTTTTCTTTTTTCTTTCTCTTTTCTTTGATAACTTTTGATGCCAACCTCACATCCCAATGCTACCTGATACCCAAGGCCAAAATTTGGCACCTAGCTATATTTTCTATTATATTGAGATTGTTTCCTGTCTGCTGCTTATGTTGTCCTAGGAAAACAATGTGACCGATGTGACCGACATTGATAGAACAGAAGTGGCTTGTAAAGTTACCCAAGGCCAGAGTCCTGATAACAGCCCTTGTCTGAGCTACCCACCTCTCCCACTCCTGCACACCTGCAGATCTCCTTCAGCCCCACCCATATTTCTGCCCCCTATCCCCCAGTTTTATGTGAGAAGAGAAAACATTGTTTGCTGCAAAGCTTTCTAGGGGCTGGGAGCATAGCTCAGTAGTTAAAGCACTTGCCTAGCAAGGCCCTGGGCTTGATTCCCTAGCACCATATAAGCTAGGCATGGGAGTGCCTGCTTGTAATCCTAGCACTAGGGAGGCTGAGGCAGGAAGATTGCTGTGAGTTACAGCCTGGGCTACTGAGTGAGTTCAAGACCAACCTGGACTCAGTTTTGAGACTTTGTCTCCAAAATAATAATTTAAAAAATCAAGTTTTCTGGACTCACTGAAAATTATAAACTTCTTGAAAAAGTGAGCCTTCTTTAAAAAGAGTATGAAGGCTTAGAGTCATCTTTATGCAAGCCTTGAGGAGCAAAAGGAAGCATATACTTGGGAGGCTGCCCACAAAATGGTGGAGAAGTGCAAAGCAAAACTCTTAAAGAAGTGTTTTCTCAATGTAAGAGCTAAAAAGAGAGAAATCCAAGCATGCTGAACAGCATGACTCAGTGGAGACTTCAAAGATGAAATAGTCCCCCCAGCTATCCCTCAGATCACAAGTAGCCAAAGGCAGATTCATGGGATCAATGAAGAATGACTTAGAGCAGTGATGAATGCTTTGAATAAAAATTCCCAACTCCGGGAAAGCCAGAAGCAGCCTTTACATGAAGTCAAGGCATGGAAGAAGTGGGTGAGCTCCATACATGGAAGATAACTGGGAAGACTCCAGGGTACCGGCAGAGTAGGTTCTCAGGGATAAGATCCAGAGACCACATCCAGCCTCTGAGTGTCTGCTGAACATGAAACACTGGGCTGCTGGGCGTGGAATGGACATAGCCATTGACCAGAAATAGGACCTGGTCGTGAAGAGCAAATCAGGACATGGTTCTCACTTACATAACCGACACAAAGGACCTTGGGAGAATCTGGTTTATGAGGCTTAAGCTAAAGGCTTCTTTGAGAAAGAAACCAAGTTCATATTCAAGTATCTGAGGTGGACAGACAAAGCAAGACTTTACAAAGTATACAGAGCAACTCCAGACTGAACAAGCGGCTTTACAGTTGGAAACTGCATAGTGTGAAGGCGAGAAGCAGATGTTTCAGGAGGAATTTCACTTAATGACTAAACCCTATCAAGAAAATGGAATGAAACTCCACAGGAAGTAGACAGCTGAGGGAAAACACTGATTAGAACAGGAGCAGGTGCGTTCCAAACTAAATGAAAAGATGAGGCACACAGCTTGAGGATTGGTGACATACTGGAGGCAAGATAAAGAGCTTAAAGGAACACTGGAGGGAACCATGCATTTTCGTTACACACGACGTGTCAGAGAGTAGCACATGATAACTGATTGGCAGCTCAGGCTGCCAAGAGATATCTCCATGATTTAAGGCAAGAAAGTGCTCACTACAGACAAAAATTAACTGAAATGGAGTTTAAGTTTGGATTTTTAGGAAAAGATCCTTATGTGCCTGATGTGTCCCTTGCCACTTGGACACTGCCCCTTGTTGTCTGGGAATTTTTTTTTTTTTTTTTTGAAACAGGGTCTCGCTCTGTAGCCCATGCTGGTCTTGAATGCACCATGTAGCTCAGACCACCTTGGACTCAAAGCAGTCCTCTGCCTCAGCCTCCCTTGGCTGGATTATTCATTGACAGTTTTACTTGAGAAATGTGAAGTTAAGTGAATGAAAGCAAACAATCCTCGGCCTTGCTTCACGGGATTTTCTTTACTTGCTTCTTATGCCCCTGGGGACCATCACAAACTAAACTGTCACACCAGATACAGTAAAATTTGCCAAGAAACTGTTCGAAATTGACTGCTTTTGAGTTTCAAGGACCAAGTGAATGAAAATGATTAAGAGCACATAACCACATGATGATATTCTAATAGGAGGTGTAAGAACTAGATTAGCTCAGTGATAAAATGCTTGCCTAGCCTAGCAAGTGTGAGGCCCTGGGTTTAGTCCAAAAAAAAAAAAAAAATGATAATGATACAGAGTGTAAATAAGTTACCAGCCTGTAGCTGGGAGCCCAGCAGACTCTATGCAATCTTTTTGACCAGGTGGCAGTTCTGTTGATCTCTTTGTATTTTGTCCTATTTTAATCATTTCTCAGCAGTGGCTGCTACATTTTGAAGAACTTCCTAATACATTAAAAAAGTGCCTGTAGCTATGTGGAATGCCACACATAGCACCTGCATCCATCTGTCCTGCTGGGTGAGCAGGTCATGTGGCTTTACAAGTATCTTTCTTGTCTCTGGTGTCTCTCATTTGGTTTTCTAGGATAAAAAGAGATTTAGGGCCCACATTCTATTGGGCAAAACACCTAAAATGCCAACAGTCAAAATGCAGTTCTTTAGCCATGTGAGAGAGAACAAGTATCACCCATTGTTTTTGAGTAGAACGTGTCAATAGGAATTTACTGGGGCAGGAGGTGAGGCTTTTCCTTCAAAGCTGACTGCCTGTTATGCTGCTCACTGCCATGGAATGACCGTAGTAGTGTACTTTAGAGGTGCCCCTTCCTCAACAACAGACATTTGCCAAATCAACATTGGGCTTCAGGTGGGATGGACATTTTCAAATGGAATTGGTTAAGTTCCACTTACCCAGCTCACGTCAAAAGAACTATGATTATTAGATGTACTTTGGGGGAGCTCAGGCAGAGAGGGGTGGTGGGTCAGAGGACAGGGATTTCTCTCACATAATAAAATGGATGAGATAAAATAATTGCTACAGAAAAACAAGCTTTACCATTCCTTAAAATTATAGCTTACAGCAATTTTGAATATTGTGGTATAAAATAGGGTTGATTCAAAAAATATTTGCATCACAAAATTGTTAACATTTATTTCATTGTATTGATTTACTGTTACTCCTTTTTTTTTTCTACTCTTTTGACAAAAAAAGAAAGAAAGAAAGAAAGAAGCCAGGCCTGTTGGCGCAGGCCTGTAATCCACCTATGCTGGGAGCCTGAGGCAGGAGGACTGCAAGTTCAAGACCAGCCTGTGCAGTTTAGAAGCTTAGTGTGACCTGGTCTCAGAATCAAAAATAAAAATGAATTGAGCATCCTATTCTCACAGAAAGAAGTCCATTTTGGATGAAGGAATTACTTTGTGACAAATATGCTCTTTTATCTCCCCAAGGCTGGGCTGCCCCTGGAGACCCGTTTGCAGATAGCACTGGATGTGGTGGAGGGAATCCGCTTCCTGCACAGCCAGGGGCTTGTCCATCGTGATATCAAACTGAAAAACGTGCTGGTAAGTGAGAGCCATCTCCCAAGAAGTCACCCCACCTCTGTAGGTTAAGTGACCATTTGGAGGGTACATGTAAGTGTAATGGGATCAGGAAAAGTCCAGGTAGGTGATATTGCTATACCGAATGGATAGGGTCTGACACTTGAAGCTTAGGCAGAAATTTCGACATAGACTTGTCTTTTATTGCAAAGGTTCTACCCCCACCCACCCAACCAGTATTGAAAATTAATCTTACAGAAAAGTTAAGAATGGTTCAGTAAGACTAGGGGTGTAGCTCAATGGTTTAAGCACTTGTCCAGCATGTGCAAGGCCTGGGGTTCAGTTCCCTAGTACCATGTAAAAATTATCAGTGGATGGTGGCACCTGCTTGTAATCCCAGCACTTGGGATGCTGAGGCAGGAGTATTACCCTAAGCTTACATAGTGAGTTCAGGACCACCTTGGACAACAGAATGAGACCCTGTCTCAAGAAAAAAAAATTCACCAATGTTGATATTCTCTTATATCTGCTAGCATGCTTGTTCATTCTTTCTCTTGCCCATCCTCTCTTCATATACTCACATACACATAAATGTACACACACACATACTTTTTTACTGAACTATGTGAAAGTGTGCTTCAGGTAAAACTTCATTCCTATTTAAAAATCCCTTAAGTATCTCCTCTTAAGACTAGTCTTCTATGTAATTAAACTGTCATTATCACATCCAAGAAATTTAATGTTAATATAATACTTTATTTAATATATAATCTGTATTAGCATGTTTCAGTGTTCCTTCATACATCTAGTTGCTTCAAGAATGATCTGTTTATTTGATCTGAGACCATATGGTATGTTTTGTTGTCATGCTTCTTTAGGCTCTCTTAATCAAGAATACTCTTTCCACCTGCCCCCCAGTTTTGCTTTATGACACTGATAATTTTGAGGAGCCCATGTCTTGGTTATTGTTCAGGGTTTGGTCAGAGATACTGGATGAAAACTGAGATGAGTAAGTGTACTTTAAAAGTTAAGATAGTTTTTTCTTACTAAGATAGAGCGTACTAGGCCTGATACTGTAATTATAAAGAATCTTTTGACATATTCCTCTTAAAGAAAACTTAGACTATCATTGAGATATTTCTGGTAACAGTTCTGTGACATATAAAGATGAGAGCAGTTTTCAACAATGGAAAGATCCCCATAAATTTTTAAGCTGAAACCTAAAAGGATTTTCACTAGTCAAATATGACAGATGTATTCCCTTAAGATTTTTAATTCATGTTTGTTTTGTGGGGCTGGGGATTGGATCAAAGGCCTTCCTCATTGGTAGAGCTAGGCGGGCACTCTTTCACTGAGCTATGTCCCCAGCCCTTTCTTAGACCTTTAGGAAACTCCAGGAACTTCAGGAATCTCCTTAGCTGACCAGAAGGTAACAGTTCTGGGTTCAAGAGAAGAACCAAGAGCTGAAATGTTTTCCACAGTGTCTTTCTATGCTTATTTTTCCAAGATTTATAAAAATGCTGGTATTTGCCAGACACTATGCTAAGTGCTGGAAATACAAAGATGAAAGAAACAGTCCTTGTCATCACTTTGCTTATTCTCTGGGGAGGAGAACAGTAACAGGAGTGGGTCTGGAGGTAGGCTGGAGGCAGGGTTTATTAAATATTATTTTGAGATACCGACTTTGAGCCTGGGTACATAACTGATAGCTGTGCCCAGAATCAGAGATAAGGTAATGCTTGTCTTGTTTTGTTGACAGCTGGACAAGCAAAACCGTGCCAAGATCACTGACCTAGGATTCTGCAAGCCAGAGGCCATGATGTCAGGCAGCATTGTGGGGACCCCAATCCACATGGCCCCTGAACTTTTCACAGGTAAGGCTGGAGCGCAGGAAATGAATTTGGGGAGGGCTTAGTATTTTAACCCTGAGTACTACCCTCATGCCAACTGTTAGGTACAGTCACTGCTGGCAGATCTGGCACAGGCGAGGGAGAAACTAGAAAAGAGGAAAGCTAAGGAAGATGGGGGAAGAGTGCAGTGAGAAAGGAGTGAGAAAGAAAAGTGCAAATGAGAACCACCAAGTATTTTTCTAGATGTCTGTCAGGGTTATTATGTCATAATTGCCATTATCAACCAGTTATTTGATCATAAAGAATTAACTCTGATTGAATCCTATATAATAAAAGTTGTCTTCTGTCATTACAGAACTTACAATGATACAATGACATAGAGATGTTTTGAGAGAGGTAAAATAATTTGGAAACAGCTTGTGGTAGTGTAACTGTTGATGTTAGCAAGGGGTAAATTAAGGTTAAAATATTTGGTGGTTTTGTGGTACAGGTGAGATTTTGAGAAGAACTTGAATCAGATTTGGAAAAATTGGTGAGTAGAAAGAACCTGGTATTACTAAGTATATACTTTGAGGTAGGCAACATGGCCATGTTCTTACATGTGCTGTTTTGTTTAATTTTCACTACAATTCCATGAGCTGGTACATTTTCAGGACCATGTTGCTCGGATAAAGTTGAGACCAGATTGATGAAGTAGCTTACTCTAAAAACACTGATGTAGAAGGTAGTGGACTTGGGATTTGAATCTTGGATTTTGAATCTGTCTCTAGAGTCAAACCACACATCATATGAAAAGACACTTGAAGTTGGAGAAGGGACATACTGAGAAGAATCAAAGAATAAATATAAACATGGCAGGAAAAAAATACCTGTTTGGGAATACTGTCAAACAAGTTTAGAGATAAATACATTGAGCTTGGAATTGTTTTTTTTACAGGGTCTCACTCTAGTCCTGGCTGGTCCCAAACTCACTATGTAACCCAGATTGGCCCTCAAACTTAACAACAGTCCTCCTGCCTCAGGCTCCTACATGCTGGGATTATAAGCGTGTGCCACCACACCCAGCTGATGTCGTGCTGGGGAATTGAACTGAGGATCTTGTGCTTGCAAGGCAAGTGCTTTAACCACTGAGCTATTCCTCTGGCCCCAAGCTTGGAATTCTTTTACAGGAGTTAGATTTATTGTACAGAAAGTTGAGAGCCATTGCGCATTTGCCCAGCAGAGAAATTCAGAGAACATGTTCGTGGAAGGTCAGCTCAGTGGGAATTTGAGTGAAAAGAACCAATGTAAGGAGACCAGTTTAGGTAATGGTTGTCTCCAGCATTAGTATTAATACTGGAACAAAAAATGATGCTTTTGAGGTCAGTTCAGATGTAGAATAGATAAGACTTTGTTACTAGCTTGGTAGTGAAGAACAGAAAAAATGACTAAGAGCTAATGATAAAGTTTGAGCCTGAGTGGATGAAGAACAGTTGAACTCTGCCAGGGAAGACAGAATGATCATCACTGGTCATTTGTTAGTATTTATAACAGCTAAAATTAGCAATATATTTGAATTTCCTTCATTTTACACACAGGTCTTCCCCCAATTCTTCATCCAGTAACACAGATAGCATTAGAAAGTTAGGTCTGGTGTCACCGGCCTACAATCCTGGCACTCTGGGAGACTGAGGCAGGAGGGTTACATATTCTAACACAGCCTGAGCAACTCAGTGAAATCCTGTAAAATTTTAAAAAATAAATCAACCCACAAATGAACAAACCAAAGGGCTAAGGATGTAGTTCATGTAATGGTCCTGGGTTCAATACCCAGTACAAAAAAAAAAAAAAATTAGAATTAAGTAGACAGCGGTCATCTGCTCACACTTGAGTTAAGTACATGGTCATTATTTTTCTTTTTCTAGATTTATGGTATTTTTGTTGTCATTTTAAACTTTCTGGCTGGACCTGGTGGCACTAGCCTAACCCCAGCACTTGAAAGAGGATTGCTGTGAGTTCAGGGCTAGCCTGGGCTACATAGTGAGTTCAGAACCAGCCTGGACTACAAAGTGGGACCATGTCTCAAAAAATATATAAAAATAAATAAATAAATAAGATTTCTGTTCCCACAGCTGTTACCTGTTGTGGCTGTTGTACTTGAAGTCCTTTGATTATTTCTACTGCACTCCACTTTACTGCTTTTAGGACAGTCTTTCTAAACTATTCTGTACATGGTGGCACATGTCTGTAATCCCAGCTGCATGAGAGGGTGAGGCAGGAGGATTGTAAGGTCAAGGCCAGCCTTAAACCTTGTATTGAACACCATAAAATGGAGCTAGAGGAATGGCTTAGCTGCTAGGTAAGTGCTAAGTACCTGGGTTGATTCTCCAGCACCACATAATCTGGGTGTGGAGGCACATGCCTGTAATCCCAGCACTCAGGAGGATGAGATAGGAGGACTGCTGTGAGTCCAACCATGGTGAGTTTAGGACCAGCCTGGGCTGTAGAGCAAGACCCTCTCCGCCCCACCCCCCCCACCCCCCAAAAAAAAAGGAAGGAAGAAAAAAAAGAAAGCAATGAAATGGGCTGGGGATATAATGTATTTGAGGAGCACCCCTGGGTTCCACAGTACCACAAGACAAAGAAAGGAAGAGAGAAAGAGAAAAGGAGAGAAAGTCTTCACAATACCGCCCACATTAAAACACAAATGACCTCCTGCTGCTCACTCGATCCAGACTCCTGTCTTTGCCTTCAAAAATTGCTAAATACTGGATATACCATACCCACTCCCTCGACCTGTATTGTCATGTACTGAACATGACAATTAGGATTAATCTTGTGGACAGTCCCTGAAAATGAAAGGCCTGACAATTCTGTTTTCTTGTAGAGTTCTGGTCTTGTTGTTTTTAGTTTCTAGCTGTGACCTCCCATTGCCATAGTGTTCTGGGTTGTGAAATGGACATTATAAATGTGCCCTGCCTGTCTTACAGCATTGTTTTGAAACATAGTAGATGTTAAAAGCTTTAGGAAAAACACATGGAATGACCTGCAGGTGCCAGGGAGTGGGGATGCTGGTGTCCTTGTCACTCTGGCACGCTGATTTCCATCTCTTCTTGCCACAGGGAAGTATGATAATTCTGTGGATGTCTATGCTTTTGGAATTCTTTTCTGGTATATCTGCTCAGGCTCTGTCAAGCTTCCTGAGGCATTTGAGAAGTGTGCCAGCAAAGACCACCTGTGGAACAATGTGCGGAAAGGTAAGAGCTACAAATACCCTGCCCCACCCCCCAGTGAGGGCAACCTGAGCCCTGGCAGCAGCAGAGACCTGACCATCCTCTGCCCCACACCACAGCTGGGCTACAGACACATTTAGACCATAATGGGACTCAGGAAAGACATTTTTAAGTCAGTCAAACCTTTGCTTCCAGGTAGAACTGAGTTGAACTAACTCAGAAATGCTTTAATTTTTCTTTAAAATTTCCAGTTTTTCAGTTTCTTGTGTCAGTGTGTTCCAGGTTTTCATCACTGTGCCTATTAGGTTCTAACCTACATGTTTTCAGGAGAAGCCGTAGCTCATGTTCCTTAATCCTGAGTCCGAACTTTTATGACAGACTTTTTGCATTAGGCCCCCTCTCACAGCCTTTTGTATTTTTTAGGTTTTTTTTGTTTTGTTTTTGATGATACTAAGAATTGAATCTAGAGCCTATTTTTATTTTATTTCAAGAGAGGGTCGGTCTTGAGAGGTAGTTAAGTGGCCCAGGCTGGGCTCAAACTTTTGAGCCCGGTAGTGTGCTGGGATTATAGGAAGGGCCAGTGCACCCAGTCACTTGCTGGTCTTACCTGCATGCTCCTTTCTCTAGGGGCCCGCCCAGAGCGTCTGCCTGTGTTTGATGAGGAGTGCTGGCAGTTGATGGAAGCCTGTTGGGATGGTGACCCCTCTAAGAGGCCTCTCTTGGGCATTGTCCAGCCCATGCTCCGGGGGATCATGGACCGGCTCTGCAAGTCAGATGTTGAGCGGCCCAACAGAGGACTAGATGATTCTACCTGACTGCAGAGACCCTTCTTCTCCACCTGTTTCTTTCTTTTTCTTCACCTTTTGGCCATGGGAAGAATTTGCCATTTATTCATTATAGGGAGCTCCTAAGGCGTCGGTGCCTGCTGGGCAACTTGAGACCTTTCTAGAAAGAAATGGCCCCTGGTCAATGAAGAGCTGATGGCCCCTTGGCATTGTGGGTAGTTCACAGATGCTCCACACTATCCCTTTTACAGAAGATGACCTAAGATGTGTAAAAGCTGAAGAGGGGATAATTTGGCCTTAGAACCGAAAAGGAGGCAAATGTTACCACTGCCTATTTATCGTATTATGTGTCTAAGACAGTAGACGGGCTACTGCAGTGGCAGTAGTATTAGAAACATCATTCTCGTCATGTCAGTTAGAAGTAGTGTGATGCTACCCAGTGGTGAGGACCATTTAGAAAATTTGAGCTTAGTTTGGGATTGTGCAAATGTAGGAGAGAAAACAAACATGCAGTTGCCTGATTCCTGCTGTCTATAACCAGAGTCCTCAGGTTATGGCTGGCAGTCCAGCAACGAAGCCAGAAGCAGAGCTGTCATTCCATTGCCGCAGTGTTTACATTTACTGGGCCACATGTCCTGATTTCTAGGGGAGGAATTCACTGTTACATCACCAAGAGGAAAAAAAAAAAAGCATGTGCCTACATATGTATATATGTATATAAGCTATTGGATTTTGTATTACTGCTAATCCTGGAACAGAATGCGTTCTTCTGCCTTTGGGTCTTACCTCCTGCCACCTCTCTTTCTGTCTTAGGTGGAAAAGTCCAGAGCACATGGCACTTAGCAGTTCCTTACCAGAACTGACCCAGTGTGAAATGTGGGGGTGAGACCAGATGGGAAGGATTGGAGCCCATGGCCTGCACACAGACCTCTGGAAGTCTTTCAGTTGGTTTTCAAACTGAAAAAAAAAAAAAGAGAAACTTTTTGTGTTTGAATTTAACACACTAATATTTTTAATGCTTAACCATTGGTTTGAAGCCAAGGCTTCCTTTCCTTTACCTTTGTTTTAGTTATTTATTTGTTGCTTTGACAAATACTCAACATCCACAGGAAAGATTTACTTAGCTTACAGTTTTAGAAGGTTTCACAGAGCCCGATTTTGCGTCAGTTGTGGATGGTGGAGGTATATGCCTGAGAGAGAGGCTGGAGAGCTGCTCACCCCATTGCAGGCAGAAGCCAAATGAATCTGGAGACTCAGGCAAAGGCTAGGGCTTTCCCAGGAAGAAGCTACAAAAATGTTTCTTATTTATTTATTTCAATCCTGGGCTCCACGCCCACAGTGGGTGCCCCTCCCCCACTTTCTGACTCTGGAGTAAACACACCTAAAGCTTCTCAGGTGCCCTTCCCAGGCCCAGCAAGTTGATAGAATCCCTCCAGTCAAACTCCAGGCATCTGCCCCTTTCAGCCAAGCTCTGCCTCCCAGTAACACACAGTTTGAAATACGGGAGGGCTCTGGGGGACACTCGGGATAGAGCAACCTTATTTTACATATAATCTGTTGAAAGAAAAAAGTATGAGACAAAAGAGAAGATCAGTTTATGTGTTAGTGCCTGGGAAGTGTCCTCCCTTTAAACCAAGAGGCGGGGTGCTAGCTTTTGGAGACTTTCCTGTGGTGTGTGCCTAGGGAGAGGGATGCTGGCTCCTTCCTGTCGAAGAAAGGAGACAGTTTAAACATTGGTGCGTCTTAGGTCTTGATTTCAAGCCTTCTTCCTCCACACCAATCCGTAAGATTTAGAAACACAGATACATACAGGAATAGACATGGAGGTGGGACTCTCCATCCGTCTATACTGTCCTTGGAACTGTGGTCTGGCCCACTGTCCAGCTCCAAAGTGTATGAACAGGTCACCAAGTAGGGGCTTACGATGAGCATTATATTAGCTGCTGAGGGTTTTCTAGGATTGTTTGTAAATGAACGACGATCGCTTACCTACTAACATACTATTATACATTTTTATCTAACTTTTAAAGTTTATTTTTAATTATTTGGGTTCTGGTTATGATACATTTTAACACAGTAGCCCTCTAAGCATTTGCCACCCCTCAGAAACTTCATGTAATGCTATAAACCTTTTTACTTAAAAATGATAAAAGTGGAGACTGGAAGAATAGCACAGTGATTAGAGTAGGGCCCTGAGTTTGATTCCCCAGCACCACCTAAACTTGGCACGGTGGTGCACACCTGCAGGCCCAGCACTCAGGAAGCTGACTCAGGAGGATTACTGTGAGTTTGAACCCAGCCTAGGATATATAATGAGTTCAGGAGCAGCCTGGTCTACAGAGCAAGACCTTGTCTCATTAAAAAAAAAAAAAAAGTGACCCAGTATCCCAGGGGTCATGGCTCTAGTTTTGTTCTGGTATGCTCAATCTATTTAGCCATATTTCAAGTCACTCTTCTCCTCTACATTAACTTGTTGACTTCTGGGTATGATGATGGAGCTATAGAAAGCCATACATCTAGTTAAGGAAGTGAATAGCCTCTACTTGACAAAAAATCGTTGTAAATCTGTTCTATATGAAATTTCAAGTGAAGTCATACATAGTTCCCCTTTCCAGACCATGGTCTTTTGATTCTAGCTATAATCAGGAATCTGTACTTCCATTGTAGGGACCACATTCCTCACATTCTTTGAAGTCTTAGCTCCTATTCACACATGGGAGGTTAAATGTTTTTTTAATTTCCTACCCAGAGTTAGGGTTCAGTTTAACCCTTGTGGCTTAGTCCGCTTTCCTTTACAAGTTTTCTAGCAGATTTCCTGCACTTTCTGCCTTGTGGGAGGGGAGGAAGGGACCAATTAATGCTAGGTAAGGAGATAAGTAGTTGTTTTACAGTTGATTAATAACATATTATGAGAAAAGGTGCAAAATATTCCTGAAAGTGTCCAGGCCAGCCAAAATCCAAGTATGGATATTTGGAGGTGGTATTTAAATACTCAGCAGGCTGAGTGCAGGAATACGTATGTATAATGTGTGTATACTTTTGTAACATTGTTAGCTAATTTTCAATTCTTTGTTCCTTGGCACCCATCATGAATGTAATGGCATGCCATGAAATGTACTGTATATTATTGGGGAAGACACTAGTTGCTCTGAAGAGAGTGGCAGCACTCAGCCAGTCCAAGGCAGGGCATGACCAGAGTCCTGGAATCTCACCTCCCAGCTTTGGTTTGTGTTCCCAGAGGGTGAGGTGAGACTGTGGCTAAGGGTCTAACAGATTACTCTGTTAGGTCTTTCAAAAAACTGGATGAGGGCAGTTTGCCCCAGCCCCAAAGTGATCATCTGGCCCTTTTTAATGAGCTGAAATCTGGTCACTCATTTGGCTTCAGAACTGCGTGAGAGGCCTTCGGGCAGAGCAGTTGAAATGTGGCCCAGGCCTGTCCATTGTGTGCCCGGAGAGCTAGCAGTTGTGCGGATAAGGAATGGGCCTTCAGGAAAAGTGCCCGTGGCAAACCTTGGTGCCCTCTTCTGTGTGGATATACTTAATTGAGCAAGCTTTCCACAGCTCTGAGCTACTGGTTGTTACCAGGCCAAAGAAGGTCATGTCTGGCTCCATTGACCTTAAGGGGACAGAGCTGCCTAGGTATCAGCTGCTCCTTTTTTTTTTTTAACACTAAAGTTCAAGGGAACAGTGGAAGAAAGGATAGATTAGCACTGTAGGTAGAATAGAATGGTAGAACTCTTGACCAGTACCTGTCATTCCCAAATGCATTTTTGTGTCTTTGCTTGAGCTGCTAGAGGGGCTGGACGGCTGGGTGTAATGCAGTCTTGGTGCCACCCTCAGCACCAAAAAACCCAAACCAAAACAAGAAAGTCAGAGAAGGGTTGGAACTGTTCCTTCTTACAGGCGAGGCTCCAGGTGGCAGGTGGCAAAGTAGCAGCTGCACTGAGTGACACTTTCATTTTATCTTTTGACTTACTATTTAGCACTGAGAAGCCCAGTGACTGGTGATTCCAGCAGCACTTTGGGAAACTGAGACACCCTCTGGCCTTGCTCAGGAGAGACGCCATGTTTGGTATTCTATTGGGCTAGTCAGGAAGCCTCTGAGATCTGCATCATATCAGAGCGGGATTAGCCCCGCAAATGTCCATTGCCAAAGAGGAGTTGCTCTAAATTTTCAAGGCTTGCTTTTTGGATTTTCTGGACCAAATAGCCCATTTTTCTTTAAAAGAAAATAAAGTTGTATTGTTCTGAATATGGAACTGGGAGGTCGGAGAGCTTGTGTGGTAGTAAGGTGGGTGAGAAAGGACTAGCTTGAGGCACTTGTATTGAGAGCACTCCTAGAGGTTTCACAGAGCACTATTTAAGAAATTTTAGCTTAATCTGCTTTGTTTACATCTAGACCGGTTGAGGCAATGGCAGAGAATGCCTGACATCCAGAAGACAACTTGCCTGGAAGGCTGACCAAAAAATTGGTCCAGACAAATTGTTGCCTTTATGTAATGTTTTTGTTTTAAAAGACTAATGTTTTTTTTACAGTGTTAAATGAAAGTGTAACATACTAAGTGTACAGAATAAAAGTGCAATAACAAAAGGAAGTTACTCCGGCACAAACTTTAGTCTCCGTGCTCCCTTCTTTTCGGAGCTACCTGGCTCTTTCCATAATATTGTTACTGGAGGACTCTGTTAACTGTGTTGTAAGAGACACAACTGTTGGTTGTCTTCACTTGGTATAATTTCGAGTAGTTTGGCTTTGGTTTTTATAGAGTATTCTATATAATTGTTAGGATGCACAGATACCAGATGTGTGGTATAATAAAGATCACATTAACTTTTTAGTTTTACATCTATTTGGCTTTGGCTTGCCTTTACTATCTGTGTTAACAGAATGCTCCCTAATCCGTTCCATGTGCACTGTAGTCTGTAGTCAGATACATTTCAGTTTTCCTGAAGGGAGACTGATGAAGCCTGTTACTCCTGGGCATGGGCTTCCCCAAACTTTCCAGTAGATCGTGCATGCATGCGTGTGTGTGTGTGTGTGTGTGTGTGTTACTGGTGATCCAATCCAGGGCTTTCACACTGAGCTATATCAGATAGCCTGATTTTTGGTTTTTGATTTTTGAGAGTCTTGCCGGGTCATTGAATTGCCCAAGGTGGTCTCAAACTTGTGATCCTCTTGCCTCAGCATCCCCAAGTACTAGGATTATAGACCTGTACCACTGAGCCACTATACCTGTTGATCACTGTTTTTAGTATTGGACCCAGGGCATTTTCACTGAACTACATCCCAGCCCTTACTTATTTACATATCTGTGTATCTATCCATCCGTCCATCTAAGTTGCTAAATTGACCAGCTTGGGCTCAAACTTGAGATCCTCGGGCCTCAGCTTCCCAGCGTGCTGGGATTATAGGCATGCGCCACCATGCGTGGCTTGATCCTCTACCTGGGTACTATATATTACCACCACTGTAGGGTGAGGCAAGGGAATATGAGGTAGGATTGTGGAGAAAGGAGAGGGGCCAATATGGGATGGTAACAATTTATTTTTCACCGCCTATTTGGGGTGACATCCTTTTCTCCAACTTATTTTTAGCACAAGCTTGCAGCATTCTAAGTTCATACATGAGCCCAGTTACTCTTTATCACACTAGTACTGTATGCTACCCACCAGCCCATCTATATTTAGAATGTTTCCGTTCTTCTGTTCAGGGTCGCCCCGCTGTTCCTGTTTGCTGGCTTAGCTGTGCCTGACAGGTACCAGCGTACATATCAGGACAGCAGCAGTGTCTGGTCTCCGGCATAGGCAGCTCTTTCCTCCATATCGCCTTGGGCTTATGTGGCTGAGTTACTTTCTCTTGTTACTGCTTGTGATTTGGCTATAACATAAGGTTGACCAAGAGATGGTGGCATAACCTAAACAAGTGGTGATGGTTTGTGCTTTTCTTAGTGGCCAGGGTCTGGCTCTGTAGCCCAGGCTGGTCCTGAACTCACTCTGCTGTAAGCCAGGCTGGCAACTCAAGGCAATCCTCCTGCCTCAACCTCCTGAGTCCTGGGATTACAGATGTATGCCACTACACCTAGCTAATTTTTTATGTGATGCTGAGCAGTTGGACTAGTGCCTTGGCCATACTAGGCAAGCACTCTAATCATTGTGCTGCACCCAGTTTGTGCTTCTTAAGGGAAAAGCTGAAGTTGCCAGTAGTAGCCCACCCTGACACAGTAGTCATGTGATGCTGGTAGCCCTTTGTTACTTCACCTACTCATCACACTTAATGTACACTACCCTACCTCGTATGCATATCTCCTCTATAGCATAAAGTTCCATGTGACTGAGTTCTGTTAGCCTCTTTTTTCCTCATTATTACTTTGGAAAAAAGTCACTTGTGGTATACATATTTTGAACATGTGGTTTTCTAAAATTATTTGTTTTGTGTGCTGAAGATTGATCCCAGGACATCATGTGTGCAAGTCAAAAACACTACTGCTGAGCTCCATCCTTGGTCCTCGAACATGATTTTTCAAGAACACAGCTCTCAGTAGCATGTCCCTTGTGTAGGGTAATTTGGGGGATCCTTTCCAGACCCATATTCAGAAGGGGCTCAACAGATGCCACCAAGTTTCTGAATATTATTAAATAAAACCTCAAATTTTCTATCTTTAGCAGGATTCCAAGGACTCCACAAAGTGCCAGAGGCACATTTCAGAACTGTGATTACTATGGATGGCCGTGTGCTCACTGAGGCACCTTAGGCTCTTCTAGGGAAAGCTGGTTCCATACACATTCTGAAAAATCACATTTTAAGTTTGAAACAACCCCAGACTATTCTATAAAACTACCGATTTGTCCTAGTCTCTACCTGAGGCTACAACAACATATCATATATTGGATGATTTATAAATAATATAAACATATCTCTTAGTCTGGAGGCTAGGACAGAGTGCCAGTAGATTTGGTGTCTAGTAAGGGATGCTCTACTTTCTGTCATTTTTCCTCTTCTTCTTCGTCTTCTTTTCTTCTTTTTGGTGATATTGGGATGGAACAGAGGGCTGTCACACTGGCCACATCCCCAGCCCCCTCCCCCATTTTAATTCTGACAAGATCGCACTAAATAGCCCAGGCTGGCCTTGAATCTATAATCCTCCTGCCTCACCCTACCAGCGTGCTAAAATTACAGGCATGCATCACCACACCTGGCTTGTTATGATGGAAGAATAGAAAGTAAAAAAGGAACAAATATTGTGTCCTCGCATAATGAAAGAGATGGAAAGACCAAACAGCTCTCTGAAGCCTCCTTTATCCTATTTGTGAGGGTAGAGTCCTCATGTTCTAATAACCTCCAGGGCTGGCCAGCTTTCTGTCACTATAATAAATGTCTAAGATAATTAACATAGAAAAGTATTATTTGGGCTCACAGTTTTAGAAATGTTCCAGTCCATGACTGACTGGCCCCACTGCTTTGGGGTGGTAGCAGAGCAAAATCACTCACTCAGTGGCCAGGAACAAAGAGAGGAAGAGGGAGGTACCATGGTTCCACTGTCCTTCAAGGGCATGTCCCCAGTGATTTAAGGACCTCCTATTAAGTCTCACTTATTAAAAGCCCTCTCCCCGACCGGTGCTACACTCATTCCAAGCCTTCATTCGTCACATGCACCTCTGGGGATCATTCAAGGTCCAAACTACAGCATCTCCCAAAGGCCCCAGCTCTGCATACCCCATCTTGGGGTAAGTTTCAATATATGGATTTTGGAAGGACATATGCATTCAAATAGCACCTCTGAGAATAAAATAAAATTATTAAAAAGAACTATAAGGAACATAGAGAATAGCATATGCATTGAATACTGTATGCTGGGTGCTTCCCGTTGGTAACTAATACAGTAACCCACTTGTCACAGCCCCATTTTAAGTATGGCAGAACAGAGAGGTTAAGTAACCAGGGTCACATAACTATTACAATAAATGCCAGAGCTGAGACTTGAACCTACGAAGTCCAGAGACATTACAATCTGCTCTGGGTAAGTTGAGCAGAGAGGCACACAAGGACTGGTGGGTAGCAAAGTCCAACTGCTGTCCTTGAAGATTTGGTGATCCTGAAGCACTTCTGATTGGGAGACCAAAGTAAGTGAGCCACAAAATTAGAATGTGGGGGTAGGAGAATGGTATGCTTGAAACTGAGGCTTTGAAGGTAGTCCAGTTATTGATGGCAACAAGCATGTGATCCTATAACTGAGCAGCTGGGGCACAGTGAAGAAAAAGTTAAGTGGACAAAAAGACGGGGAAGCCAATGAGTTGGGTGAAACTACTGGACATGAGGTCAGCAAGAATCACGAAGCCAGGCCTACTGACGCAGGCCTGTAACCTAGGGCTTTAGGAGGCTGGCACAGGAGGACTGCCAGTTTGAGCTCAGCCTGAGCAACTTAATGCCTGTCTCGATATCAAAAGCAAAATAGAATGGACTGGGGATGAAGCTTATGTAAAAAGTCACCTGGGGGTGTTGTTTTCCCTTGCTCCATCCCTGTACCACAAAAGACAAAAAGTGATGGAATAAGGATAGGGCTAAAATGTATGAGCCAGGTGCTGAAATGGCCGTCATAGTGGACAGCATAGGTAGAGCTGCAGATGGCGCCAGTGAGGGCGAAGAGAGGAGATTACTTGATGGCAGCCTTCAGAGGAGTGTGGGTTTTGGGGATTTTTTGTTTGTTTTGCAGGAAGGAAATGAAGAAATGACTGGTAGAGGCACTGGGGGAACCTACCGCACACCTCTAGGCCTTAGGAATGTAAGAATTAAATCCTTCTCTACTTTAAAAATCTGTAAGACAGGGCTGGAGGTGTAGCCCAGCAGTGGAGTACTAGCCTAGCAGCCACAAAGTGCTGGGTTTGCCCCAGAACACAGGAAAAGTTGTATCATCAAGGGACTATTCACATTTCAGGTAGGTTTAAAAAAAATAGGACAGGTGGGGGGAATTCCTCAAGGAATGTGCAATGCTCAAAAGAAGAGCGGTGTGAGCTGATGCCAGCTGTTTGCTTTTGCGACTGAAAATGGTTCCTGGGAGCATCTTTGGACATGGTACTTTGTGCCTCTATAGAAACATTTCTCTAGGGAAGAAATAATTTGGGCAGAGAGAGAAGAAACCTTTTGATTTCACTCACTCCTTTCCATATTTAATTACTGCCAGGCACTAAACCAAAATCTAGGCATAGTATGAGCAACAAAAATCAACATAATATCGAAGTGTATTTGATAAAAGTAACTATTTTCACAAAAATTCTATGTAAAAATAATATTTATTAATTTGTGTGAAGAGACATTGGTATGTCTGTGTTACGGTTTGGATTTGGAATGTCCCTCACAAGCCTCATGTATTCAGATATAGATTATGGATTTCCAGTGTTGTTGGGGGCGGGGCCTGGAGGGCCGTGGAGCATTGCCGGGCCAGTGGCTGGAAAGGACATTTTCCTCCCCTGGCCTCTCAACTACCCTGCTTCTTCCTCTTCTGATGCCAGAAGCAGCTGTTGTCTGCCAGACCTTCCCACTATGGTCAGCCACCCTTGAACAGACTCAGACCTCCTTACACTGAGCTAGAATAAACCTTTCCTCCTTAAATTGTGGATGTCAGGTATTGTGTCCCAGTGACTGAGATAGTATATATATTGCATACTGCATATAGTTACTTTTATGGTTCTGGAGATGGGCAAGCACCCCACCATTGAGCTACACTTCCAAGCCCTACATGAACAGATTTAACTCTCAGAAATTTAATTCTTAATATTTACTTATTTGGGAATTGAGCTCCAAGTGTTAACACTGAACTTCATTCCCAGCTCAGTTTTTATTATTGATTTTGGGACAGAGTTTTACTAAGTCATTAAATTGCGCAGGCCACACTTGAATTTACAATCCTCCTGTCTCAGCCTCCTGTAGTGCTGGGATTACAGGCTTGTGCCTTTGGGCCTTGTGCCATTATCCATTACAATGTACTACACTTGAGGAAAGTGATTTAAATATGGTCAAGTCTATTCATCTCAAAAAGCAATTTGTACATTATTCATATGGATATACTGTCTTTTATCTGGTTGGAAATACCTCTGCAGATTGTTAGGAGGCTGAAGCAGAAGATCCCAAGTTTGATCCTGAGTACCACAAAAAGGGGGAGGGGGAGAAGAGGAGGAGGAGGTGGGAGCCACCTATAACTGTTAGCTCCAGGCTTTTGGATACAGGATCCTCCAGAGAGGGAGAATTAACTGGAAGGCAGGATTATGAAAAAGACAGCTGGCTATAACTCAGGACAGCCTGTAGCTAATCACTCCCTTGAACTTAGTTAAAAGACAATAGAAAGATCTTTACGAGGGAAGTAGTTAAGGGTGGGCTGCAGAAACAGGTTTAAGGGAAAAGAACCTAGCAACCAGCCCTAGCAACCGACTGCTTGGCATAATACAGCCCCTTACCCAGCTACACAATAAAAAACCCCTAGCCACAGGGGCAATCCACATTTCCGGGTACTGCTTCTGACTAGCGGGAGCTTTCCCCTATTTTTCTTTCCCCTTTCGTAAGTTTCCCAATACAGCCTTTAATTCACAACCTGCAAGAAAAAAAATCAAGGCTTTTATTATTATGCTTCAGTGCAGGAGGGGAACTCCAGGAGGGAGGAATCAAACACTGGCTGAAATGTACACACTGCGATTTTTTTTGGCGGGGGACAGGGTCTCGCTCTGTAGCCCAGGCTGGTCCTGAACTCACTGTGTAGCCCAGGCTGGCCTTGGACTCCACGGCAATCCTCCTTCCTCAGCCTCCTGATTACTGGGATTATAGGCATGTGCCACCATGCCTGGCTTTATGTGGTACTGGGGAGTTGAACTCGGGTACTTAGCGCTTGCTAGGCAATTGCTTTAACCACTGAGCCATTCCTTTAGCCCCTGGGAATTATTTTTTAAGACAGAGTCTCGCTCTGCAGTTCAAGTTGGTCTTGAACTCACTATGGAGCCCAGGCTTGTCTCCAACCCATGGCAAATCCTCCTGCCTCAGCCTCCTGAATACTAGGACCATAGCTGTGTGCCACCATGCCCAATTTACATGATGTTGGAAAGCCAAACTCGTGGCTTTGTGTTTGCTAAGTAAGTATTGTGACCACTGAGTTTCTCCCCCAGCCCCTGGGAAACTTCTTAGTTGAGTGGGGCAGAGCAGATCTCACTCGTGGCTCTGTGGGCTTAGTTTTAATGATCTTATTTTTTTCTTGATTCTGGCTTCTTGGTGTTTCTGCTGACCACACAGTCTTTGAAGGCTGAGCTGACTTCCCATTCTGCCATCTTCTGGTGTGTTATCTTAATTTTACAGCCTTAAAGAATGGAAGACTTTTTTTTTTTTTTTTTTTTTTTTTTTTTGAGACAGGGTCTCACTCTGTAGTCCAGGCTGGTCCTGAACTTGATTTAATGCTTGTTTTAACCACTGAGCTATTCCTCCATCCCCCTCAAGCCATGATTTTTTTTCTTTTTTTCTTTTTTTTCCCTGAGAGAGGGTCTTGTTCTGCAGTCCAGGCTGAACCTGATCTCGCTATGTAGCCTAGGCTGGCTTCAAACTCACAACAATCCTCCTGCCTCAGTCTCTTACAGGCATGCACCATCACCCCTGGCTGATGTGGTTCTGGGAAATCAAACTCCTGGCTTTGTCTCACTAGGCAAGTGCTTTAACCACTGAGCTACATCCTCAATCCATTTTTTTCATTTTTGATTTTGAGACAGGGTCTTGCTATGCTATTAAGTTTCCCAAGGCTGGGCTTGAACTTGGAATCCTTCTGTATCAGCCTCCCCTAGAGTCCTGGGATTAGTGACCTGCACCAGTGGGCCCGCAAGATCGGACCCCTTTTTTTTTTTAACTGTCAATTCTCTGGAATGTTTACTAAGCCCACAGGACTGAGGGTTAGCCTAAATGTCTCGAGACTACTGTTGTCTTTTTAGCCAAAAGGATATTTTTGCCATATATAATATTTATTGGTTATGTGATCAATTTATCATTTAAAAATGGCTTTTCTACTTTTTTTTCAATTTAAGACTTGTTTCCCTTGACTTCCCCTACACCCTGTACTCAACATGCCTGTAAATACCTGGACATTGTCCAGCTCTACATTTGATAGGAAATAAGAATATTAAATCCCTGGGCACTTTGGAGGAGAAGGGATTGTAATATTCATGTGATATATAAGTGCACAAATACTCAAGCTCAATGTAACCACTGTGTATTGCATGTATATATATATATATAGGAAAATGGTTATAATTAAAAAAATCCTTTGACATTCTTTGGTCCTTGAACTCCTTTAGTGTCTCATTTCTCTAAAATAGCATGGCCTGGCTCAGCGGACATCAGGGTCAAAATGGCCTCAGTTGTACCAGTGAAAGAGCAGTGGCTCATGGATCTCAAACTAGGAGTGCTGCGCAGCTGGATACTGATGTGGGATTTCACACCTGGAGGCACTGTTGGAACACTTAAGAGAGGTCACGACCGGTATCGCAAGTACATCAACATGAAGAAAAGTTGCATTGCTGGGGTTAACATGGAACTGCAGCATACGTGCTTTTCAGCTACTGCCTGTCTTACGAGGAACTCAAACGTGAATGCCTGTGCAAGTACCACTGAAAAGAGGCCAATGTGCAGGGTATGCTCCACGTTCTGGATTGACTGCTTCGCCTGGCTCTTATCTACAAACTGCTAAACCATGGCCAGATCTTTCACAGCCCAAGTGAGAACTAACATCCAACAAAAGGTGACTGGTACAAGTTAAAAAAATTAAGGTATACATGTTTCTTACTGGTAAGTGGTTTTATTAGCCATCTACCTCCATCTATAACATATACCTTTCTAATTTATCAAGAATCATAAAACAGAGGGAGCTAGAAGAATGGCACAGTGGTTAAAGTGCTTGTCTTGCAAGTGCAAGGCCCTGAGTTCAATTCCCCAGCACGAGCTAAAGCCAGGTGTGGTGGCGTCCATAGCTGTAATCCCAGCACTTGGGAGGCTGAGGCAGGAGGACTGTCCTGAATCCAAGGCCAGCCTGGGCTACAAAGAGGCTTCAGGACCATCCCGGGCTACAGAGTAAGACCTTGTCTGAAAACAGAATCAAAAACAGAGCCAGGCATAGTGGTGCTTGCCTGTAATCCCAGCACTCAGGCTGAGGCAGGAGGATGGCTATGAGTTCAAGGCCAGCCTAGGCTGTATCACAGAATTCAGGACCAGCCTGGGCTAAAGCAAGATTCTGTCTCAAAAAAATCATAAAACATATTTTAAATAAATGAAGTCATAAAGCTATGATGGCTTATATGTTATTATATTACCATTTTTAGTTTCTCAGTGTAACAGTTAACTTTATGTGTGTACATTGTTTCTACTGTGGGAGGTGTATGTATCTTCATGTGAATGTTACAATATATACATACACATACTCCCTTATAATCCTCTCCAAGGATTCAGAGCTGCACTACTGCCCTTAGCTCTAGTTACTTTAAAACCAGTCATCCATTGATAGCTAGCACAGGCTCTGATCAAGAGTATTGTTTCTGGGGTGGGAGGAATACCTTGGTGGTTAAAGTGCTCACCTAGAGAGTTCAATTCCCCAGGACGATATAAACTTGGCATGATGGTGTATTCCTATAATCGCAGCACTCGGGAGGCTGTACCAGGAGGACTGCTATGAGTTCAAGGCCAGCCTGGGCTACATAGTAAATTCAGGACCAGCCCAGACTACAGAGTGAGACCGTGTCTTAAAACCAAACTAAACATAAAAGTACTGTTTCTGAGGGAGCCTTCGCTCCCTGTTTCAGTGTCACCACGCTGGGATAAAACTTTTGTTGTATAAGCAGCAATCTGATCATATTATTCCTTGCTTAAAAACCATACAAGATCTAGGCATGGGGATGCACCTGTGATACTGGCACTCTGGCAAACTGAGGCAAGAGGATCATAAATTCTAGTTCTGCTGGGGCAATTTAGTGAGATCCTGTCTCAAAATAATAAATAAGAAAGTACTGGGAGTGTAACTCAGTACAAATGCCCTGCATTCAATCCTCAGAACTGTAAAACAAAGCAAAATTTGACAAGATGAGAGCCAGGCATGGTGGTGCACACTTCTCATCCCAGAATTTGGAAGGCTCAGGTAAGAGGATACCAAGCTCCAGACTCACCTACATGGTAAGACTCTGTTTAAAAAAATCCTCTAAGATGAATCTGCGTACCCCCCAAAATAGACAAGAGTCTGGGGGCATAGCTTAGCAGATAAAGCACTTGCCTAGTAAGGGCAAGACCTTGGGTTTGATTCCCCAACACCACATCAACTGGGCGTGATGGCGTACATATGTTATCCCATCACTCAGGAGACAGAGGCAGGAGGATTGCAGTGAGCTTCAGGCCAGAGTAGGCTACACAGTGAGTTCAGAAACAGCCCGGATTACAGAGCAAGAACCTGTCTCAATAACAACTACATCAAAACAAAACAAAAGAGAGAAAGAAAGAAAGGAAATGACACTAACAAGTTGCCTAAGAGAAGAGAAAAACACCTTTATGCATGTGAAAAGTTGTTCATCCTCATTAGGAAATAAATGTAACAATGATATTTTTTCACTTAGCTAATGGGCAAAGTTTAAGTGACTTCTAATGGTGTCAGAAAACCGGATCTTGTGACACAGAGATGAGGGAAAATAAGAGTTGGCCAAATACTGCAAGCACAAACACTCTTGCACCTTGAAGCTTTACTCCGGGGAGTGGAGTAAATGAAACTGGGGTCTTGGCTGAAGGGAGTGAGCAACTCATCCAGAGAGTTGTCCAGAGAGTGACCAAGCAGCTGCTGCAGAAGAAAGCATGCAACAATAAGTAATGATTTCTCATTTCATACAAACATTGTGCCTTTCTGATTTTATCAAGGTCTCTTAATACATCTGTTGACATACGCGACGCTACAAAGGGTAACAGTTTACTGCACGCAGGAATTTGTTTTGTCCAGCCTTCTGTTCCACCGTGAAGCTCCTTGTTTCATTAATAAATGATAGCAAGCGTGTGCAGAAATATTCCTACTGTTGGTAGCACAACATTTTTGGTTATGTATTGGCAATGTTTGTGGAAGAGCACAAACTGTCGTGTATATCTGAGCCTCAATTAGTATATTCTGTCAAACGGGGCTAATACCCTGATGGCCTGAAGGTTGTGACACAATTTAAAAGAAAGTGATTTATGGGTAATAGTTAATAATTGCTGGACACTTGCTACTTTAAGTGATTGTATGTGTAAACTAATTTAATCCTCACGATAATTCCGTAAGTACTATTATTGGCATCATCCCTATTTTACATAAAAAACCCCGGAAGCACAGAGGATTCAATATTGCTCAAGGGATGGGGGAGTCAGGAATACAGCTGGGATTATTATTATTATCATCTACATGGAACTATCTAGCTTGAGTCCTAGTTCCAACAGCCAGCCTCTACTAAAGTCGGACTTTGTTTACATAAAATTCGCTTGTCCCGCCCGTACTAGTTACTATCAGACTCTAATTGCTTTTTGTATGACATCATCATTAGGTCGGATTGAATTTCCCCGGGGAAGTCAATCTACTTATTTCTGTTCTTTTTCACAGCGTCCTTTAAGACCTACCAAATGTTATCGTACCTTGCAGTGAGATCGATGGTATCACTTTACAAATGTGAAAGACTTTTTTGGAAAGTCAGATGCATAGTAACTTCGCAGGGTGTTCTTGAACGCGACTTGACGACATCAGCAGTTCTTCTGTACCGACCTTTTCTGCTTTGCTACGTTGGTAGGAACCTGGCGGAACCATTTTTGCGACGTCTGAGGCAGCCCGCCCGGACAACGCCGCGTAACACATAACAGAGAAAGAGTTAGTGTGCTACGTATATGCCTGAAATTTCTAGTTCATATATATGTTTCTGGAGAGAAAAACATTAAATTATTGCTGCTTTAAAGTCTCTGATGACTGTGATATTCTGTGATATGCCCAAAGGAAGATAATACTTAATTGATTTTAAGGCAGTTTATTCTCTTTTTTTTGGTTAGGCATATGTATTGACAGCCTCTTGAAACGACCTGGGAGGCGGGGAGGAAAGCGGAAGTCGCGGGGTCTTCTAAGTCTGAAAATCTGCGGAGCCTGCGCCAGGGTATTAGCTGCGCCCGTGGCTTAAACAGGGGACTTAGAAGCGGGTAGAGAAGCAGGAGTTGTTGCCGGAGCTGCGACAAGGCAGCCCAAGTCCGCAGGGATGAACCTCGAATTGCTGGGTGAGGAGGGGTGCGATTACGTCTTAGAGAATCCTTTAATACTGGGAAGAAGGGGACCGGGCGGGGTGGGACACAGGCTGCAACCTTAGGGACACTGTTCTGTGATGGATCACTGAGCGCTCGTTGAGAATGGAGCTGCAGCAGCACGAGGAAGCCTAGCTTCTGCCCGAGTAGGATGCACTGCTTTCCGAAGCCTCTTCCAGATCACTTGTGGATCGTTAAGTCTATTTTGTGACTTGGCTGTGATTACAAGGATCGCAGGTGCTTAAGTAGCTCAGAGCAAGACAGGACCAAAGTTACTGGAGATGCAAGCCAAGAAGGTGGGACTGAAATGAAGCTGTCAAGACCTGTCAGGGGGTTGGGTGCCTGGAGATTAGACCTTTAATAAAAACCCCGGTTGCCTTAAAGAGGGGACGTTAAATAGTTAAAAAAAAAAAAAAAAAAAAGGGCCAGAGAATCGTGGCTAAGCGCAAAGCAAGTAAGTGATATAGTTGGCATTGGGATCCGTTTGTCTTGACTTCTAGTTTAAGATCCATACTGCCAAGGACGGTGCAGAAAGCACTGCAGAATTAAGTGTAGAGGCAGTTTCTTTTTGCCATTGTCTCTTTGAGTCGGTTCCTCCCTACCCTTTACTCAAGTTTGACCTTTCTTGTGGGCTTCTGTGAGGTACTGTTTAGTATGGCAGCTTTGGGATATCTGAGGTTTTGGAGAACTCCACAAGATTAATGTTCAGATTTCTCTTAAAAAAGCAAGAAGATTCAGAAGATGTACTAATCAGAGGGCTACAAAGATACTTTAAGATTTTTTTTTTTTTTTTTGCATTAAAGGAGTCTTTGGTTAACCAGGAAACTTAAAGTGACTATGTAATACATTGCAGAATGTAGGCCTATAAGAGTCATTACTGAGCGCTAAGGGCGTTCTGAAGGAGTTAATGTCTTCGTGTCAGGGGAGCCAAGGCAATCAGGAAAAACAGATCCAGAAAACCTTTGGAGGAATTGGAGTTTTAAATGGGTATCTAAGGTTGGTAAAATATTGGAAGGTTAAGTATGAAGATATGGGGAAGCATGCTCATAAGAGTGTGTTTGAATGAATGAGAAAGGTCTGAAGAGTGTTCTTATTTGGCCGGGATGTGGGTGCTGTGATAAAGAAAAGGCCAAGAGGTGGGCTGGGCACCATCTGTTTTGAGGACATTCTTGAATGCCACGCAGATTTTTTTTTTTTTTAAGGAAGGCAGTGTAAATTCACTGAAGGATTTTTATCTTCAGCCAGTAGGTAGTTAAGTTGGAGCTCTGATTTGTAAGGCTTATGTAACATTAATGTGTACTTGAGTTTTGGAGGGATGTAAAACTAGCCAGGAGGGCTGTGTACATACTCCTTTCCAATCCTTTTTGCCAAGGAATTCAGAGCAGCGTTGTTACTGCCTGTAGCTCTAGTTACTTTAAAGGCAGTTATCCTGTGGAGCAGTAAGGAAGGCCTGCGCTGGAGAGTGGAAAGAAAAGACATTGGGAGAAAGGGTTGACAGAATCTGAAAATTCATTGAGATAGTGCTCGTAAGGAAGAGAGTATGAGCCTAGAATTCAGGAGACAGGTTTGAATTTGTGAGAGAAATTCATAGTCGTCATGTAGGTGTGCTGATTGAAACTTTGTGAGTAGAGGATTTGTCTAAGAGAAAATGTGGTAGGGACAGAAAAGTGCCAAGGACAAAATTTTGGATAATTACAGATAAGGGATAAGAAGAGGAATAAAAATAACAAATTAGCTGGCAGTGGTATAGTTCTTACTATGAGCTCTGCCTGTTTTCAAGTAAACCAGAGTGTTTTTGCGTTTAGAGGTAGAACAGAAAGCAGGTTAGTGTAGTACCATTCTGTAGTGTTGGTTAAGAACTGCTCATGACAAAGTAAAATCAGAAAGAGATTCATTCTTCCGGATGTGGTGGGCGTGCCTGTAGCTCAGCTTGTTTTGGAGGCTGAGGTTATGGAGCGCTTTCAGCTGCGAGCTGAGAAAGAGCTATTCCATTTAGTCCTTAGGCAGCTCAGCCACTCAGTAACCTAAACTGAAGGCGGCTTTTAGGGAGGTGTGGAAAACAAATGGACGTAAGGACTTGACCTTTATTTTTAAAAAGCAAAGCATGAAGGAATGATGATAGGCTAATCCTCTGAAGAAAATAGCAGGATCATGGGAAAGGCTTTTTATTTTTGTGTGCGGGGAGTTGTGCACAGGGCGCTTTGCATGCTAAGTACACATTCTACCACTTAGCTACACTGCCATCCTTGGAAAGGTTTTTCTGGAATGATACAGTTAAAATGAAGCCTGGATCTGAAAGAAAAATCTCTGTAGCAATGACTGCATTTTAAACCTATATTTGCATATAAAAAGGAAACCACGTGTCTTGGTTGCTTTCTTGTTCTGTGACAAAATACCCAACATCCACAATTTAAGAAAGGAAAGATTTATTTAGTTTACACTTTCAGAAGGTCTTTCCCATACACAATCCATTCTTGAGGCAGCCAGCGATGGCGGGTGAAGGCACATGGAAAAGGCTGGGAGGCACCCCCCCCCCCCCCCCCCCCCCCCCCCCCCCCCCCCCCCACCTCCGCTGCAGAGGGAAACCAAGTGAAGTAGGAGCATGCCTAAGTCTGGAGACTCAGAAGCTAGAGCTTTCCCAGGAAGAAGCTGGTAACACTGTTTCTTCTTCCTTTAATTACTTCAGGCCGCCAGGGTGTGTGCCCCTCCTTCATTTCCGCCCACAAGTCAGCAACACATACTTGAACTCTCTCCTGGGTGCCCCCAGTGGCCACAAGTTGACACAGTCTTTCCCGGGCAAGGCCATTGTCTGCCCCTCCCAGTAACACACTGTTCCAAATACATGAGGCCTTTGGGGGATCCGAACCTGAGCAGTATAAGTGACCAGCTCTTGTTGGAGTCTAGTAGTGACATCTGACAAGATGAAGGAATGCGCCTGTGTTCTTTATGTGGCACTCACGTGGTCCATAAGTACAATATTAACTTTGCACAGTATGCACTGGAGATAAAATGAATACAGCAATTTTCAGACTCATTTTTACCGTAACCTACAGTAAGGAATGAATTCTGTGTAACAATCCATTATATGTACTTGCATGTATTACTGAATTTTTCAAAATTTTGTTATGTTTGGTGTTCTCTGATATTTCCTGTTTTAATCTATATTTAAAAACGTGCTGTAACAAATTTATCTGTTTAGAGTGGGTTGAATTCTATCATTTGAAAAACATTGAAATAAGGTCCTGCCTTTACTTTGGATAAATAACAGAACTAGAGAGAGAGAAGTAACTAATTATGTGTGACATGGAGTCATAATAAGTTAGTGAATTATGGGAAGCCAGGTGAAAGCGGTTGAGTTTGCTTTGTTGGTGGGCCTGCTTGTTGAATTTGGGGAAATTTTTACAGAGGAAGTACTGCTTAGCTCACACAAATAGTGTTCTGGAGGGCTGGGGCTGTACCTCCTTCGTGGAGTGCTGCCTCCTGGGTTTGGTCCTCAACACCACAAAGAAAAAAAAGAGATAAAGTGGGAATTCTTCCATAGGGATGGTTGGAGAAGGTAATTCTGAAGGAAGAAAACTGTTGCAGGGCCACCCCAAGCAGTGGGAGTCAGGAAGAGTGAGGAATGATGGGAGTGAACCTTGGTGGTAAGATTTAAGGATGCGGAGAAGACAGTTTTGGCTTCGTTGAGTGTGGATGTAGAGTTCAGGAGACAGGTTAGAATTTCTCAGAGAAAGCTGACAGGCATGTCCGCATGACCAACTGTGGTCTGCCTTTTTTTTCGGCCCCCTTTTTTTTTGACTGAAGAGATATTTCCTTGGACTGCATATAAGATAGGTAATATAGTTAATACATATACATAACAAAACTTTCTGTTTCAGATTGCAGCATTAAAAAATAAGGCAAAGATAGGGCAGGCTGCAAGTTGGATACACCTGTATGTGTGGCATGTGGGCAGGAGGAATGGCCAGTGGGCAGGAGCTGGTACACAGGTGGGCTAATCCAGGTTCTGTTCTGCATACTCGTGGAGAATTAGCCAAAGGGAAACTGGAAAATACTGCCTGGGCCAAGTTGAAATTACCTCTCAAAATGATACTTAGGAGTTTTCCACATTGTTTATTCAGCAAGGAAGGTTTTTAGCAAGTGAGTGACAAGAGGCAGTGTGGGGTATAGAGAGTTGACGCTGCCACTTTTGTGAAAGATGGAGAGAGCAAGCCCAGCTGTGGAAACGTCGCAGGTGTGATTTGCTGAGCTGAGGAGAGGGCGGGGTAGTTGTCTAGACCTGCATGCTGCGTTTCTCTGAAAGAAATGCTGGCAGAGCCGTTGCCTGTTAGAGGGAATAGCCCAAACTGCCCCTCTGCTCTTGACTGTTACAGTAAGGAGGAATTGGATGGGAAGTAGAAAAAAAAAATAGGAGTCTTGGGAAAAGCGGTCTTGAAAGTTTTAGAGCTCATGGCAGTAAAATCATCAAGGCGGAACATGGTAAGTAATCCTGAGAATGGAAGGAAAAGGGCTTGAGAAGCCCGGAGAGCTGCGAGGCCATTGGGAGAAAGGATCCTGACATGAAGTGAGGCTCAGAGGTACCCTGGGGATGGAGGGATGGAGGGATGGCTCAGCGGTTAAAGCGCTTGCCTAGCAAGCAGTAAGTCAAGCATTGAGTACTCGAGTTTTATTTCCCAGCACCACATAAATGGGGTGTGGTGGCACAGGACTGTAATCCCAGCACTCGGGAGGCTGAGACCGGAGGACTGCTGTGCGTCCAAGGCCAGCCTGGGCTCCATAGTGAGTTCAGGACTGGTCTAGGCTACAGAGTGAGACACTGACTCAAAAAAAAAAAAAGTACCTTGGAGCTCAGTGGCTCACAGCTGTAATCACAGCACTTAGGAGGCTGAGGCAGGAGGATTGTTGTAAGTTCCAGGCCAGCCTGGGCTACACTACATGTAGTGAGTTTAGGGCCAGAGTGAGTTATTGGGCTACAAAGTGAGACCCTGCCTTCAAAAGATAAGAAATAAGAGAAGTACCTGAAGACACGGGTCTGAACTCAGAGTCCAGAAAGGCAGGTACAGAAACAGGGCACATAGTCAAAGTTGGACATACGAGAATGGTGCTGGCTTTAAAGAATAGTAGTTGTTAAACTGCTGTGATCCATTGTAAAATGGGACAACAAAAAGGGTTGTGGTTACTTGGAGTGTGACAAGGCAGTCTTAGGCCAGAGGCTGTGGCATCAGTTACTGGTTCAGCATTCTCGCATCTTCTGTATACTTACTGTAAACTCTTAAGCAAAGGATAAATGGAATGCCTAAATTATTTTCTTTTGCTTCTGTGGCAGAGAATGACTTTTCAGCAAATAGAAAAATGTAAATGTTGATTGTTGGAAAGAAAAGGCCGCAGGTCAAGATTTTCTGTAGGTAACTTCGGTCTCAAGCAACTTGGTTGAATTCCAGTCCTTGGCTCAGGAGTTTGTACCTGAAACCACTGTTGGACCCCAGGAGAAAGGGAGGCCTGCTGAGAGGAGATGCAAAGGGTTTGTAAGCTATAGAATATAGAACTTTGAAGTCAAATTCAGTCAATATTCCAGGCTTGTTAGTGCAGTTACAATGTCGTTAAAAGTGTAGCTTCTTCACAATTTGGCCTGCATTTAACTGTGTGAACTTGAGAAATGACTTAATCTTCACTCCTAATTTTTTTCATTAGTAAAATGGGATATAATAATACCCAATGGGATATATAACATACTAATGAATTGACAGGATTTGGAAGGGTAAAGTTTAAAAGTTCTAGTATGGGATTGGACATAAACATTCAGTAAATAATAGCTGTTAATAACAAATGGAAATTTGAGTACTTCAGAGAAACGACAAGTCAACATGGTTTTATGTCTGGGAAGGCCCAATGAGTCTTGACCTGGTAAGGTTTTTTCATTTGATGTTTTCCAGATACAAATATAGTACGTGTGTGTTAAAATAGTGGGTGTGATACAAATCTTTCTGCATATTTCTCTTCCATCCCCACCCCACCACCTTTTGAGACAGGATCTTGCTCTCTGTAGCCCATGCTGGCCTCAAAAGTCATGGCAGTCCTCCTCTCTCAGCCTCTCAAGTGCTCGGATTACAGGTGTTCGTCACTCTACCCCCCCCCCCCCCCGCCTCGCCCCCTTTCTGAGATGAGATCTTGCTAGGTTGCCCAGGTTGGCCTCCAGTTCTTTGGCTGAAGTGATTGATCTCACCTGCCTCAGCCTCCCAAGTAGCTGGTATTATAGGCACACACCACCACACCTAGCTTTTTATACATATTATTTGCCCCTTGTTTCTCACTTAGGGCAGGGTCAGGGAATGTCTGGCCAGTGGGCCACATTGCTCATGATATCCTGTGGTCGAGCCTGGGCCACTGGGTCAGGCAAGACCTCACCAAAGAGAAACATAGTTTCAGCCATCACATTATGAATGAGTTAATTAAGTGCTTTACATGGCAATCTTCCTGCCTCAGCCTGAGTGCTGGGATTACAGGCATGTGCCACCAAGCCTGGCTTTATGTGGTGCTGGGGGATTGAACTCAGGGCCTTGCAAGCACTTTAACTGCTGTGTGATTCCTCTAGCCCCTTAAGTTAATAATTCTTATGGCCTGTAAATGATGTCATAAATATCAGATGAACCTTGGCATAAAAAAATTTCCTCACCCCCTGACTTAGGAGATCATAGTTCTCATGGTTCTTAATGTATTCATGTATACTCATATGAGTTATAATTATAATTTCTTAAAATCTTTGATTTTTTTCCTCTTCTTTGTTGATAATCACAGTATCTCCTACCATATTTCTCCATGCTTGTATATTTATGTATGTACAGATGTTTACAAAAAATGAGACCTTACATGTCTATTTTTATTATCATTAATAATAGTTTCTGAGAAACTTAGTATAATTAGTATTTGAATATGACATAACTTATTTAGCCATTCAACTTTTTTTGTTGTACTGGTGGTCCAGCCAGGGGCCTCCACACTCAACTACATCCTCAGCTTGTTTTTATTCTTGGTTTTGAGAGCCAGCTCTGCAGAGACACTTAGTCACCTAGGCTAGTCTCAGACTTGGAATCCTCCTCTCCTCTGCCTGTCAGAGTACTGGGATAATTGATCTGTGCCATCAGGCCCAGTTTATTTAACTGTTCATAGGCATTTAACCTTGTTTCTAGTCTTTTGTTTTTTTTTTCCTTTTGTTACCAACAGTGTGTTAACAGTCCCTCTATATTTATGGTGTTTTGGTTTCCACTTGTAGGCTTGTTGACATGAAAAACTGTACTTTTTTTATTAGATGCTGTTGAATCTCTTCCTGAAAACTGTGTAATTCTCATTTCATGGGCACCGTATGAAGTATTTCTTTGCCCACATTTAAACATTCTCGCTATGCAGGCACTCTCCTTCTCCTCCACGATTTTTTATTTACTTACTTATTAATTTTTGAGAGAGTATTGTTCAGGCTAGTCCTGAACTGTGTAGCCCTGGCTAGCCTCAAACTCATGGCAATCCTTCTGCCTCAGCCTTGGGATTAAAGGCACGTGCCACCAGGTCCAGCACTTGTCTTTCTTAAAATTTCCCATCCACGGACTGGAGGAATGGCACAGCGGTTAGAGTGCTTGCTTAGCAAGCTCAGGGCCTTGAGTTCCTCAGTACCAGTAAAGCTGGGCCTGGTGGTATTCGCCTGTAATCCCAGCATTCTGGAGGCTGAGGCAGGAGGATTTCCACCAGTACAAGGCTAGCCTGGGCTACATAGTGAGTTCAGGACCAGGCTGGGCTACAGAGCGAGACCCTGTCTCAAAAAAATTTTTTTTCCTAGCCAATATGTGGCATTTTATTTTAATTTGACCACATATCTCTGTCTATAACTGAGTTTGATGATGCTTTCCTTTGTTTAGAGACCACATGATTTTTTTCTTCTATAACTTATTTTTACACTGTTTTCTTTTTAGTTATCATATCAGTGCATAAACATTGCTTGACAATTTAGATAGCAGTTCTTATGTACTATCTAAATTGCCTTTTTTTTCCTAATTTTTTTGACCATTTATGGAAACTTTTGCATGTAAAATGTCCTAATTTTTTCCTTAAGTGCTACTGGCTTTCCTCTCTTGGTCAGGATTGTCTTTATTTATATTATATTTGATATTTATTTATTATTATATTGATATTTATTTGTTATAATGGGAATTGAACCCAGGGCCTTCACGCTGAGCTACATCCCCAGCCCATTTTACATTTTTATTTTGAAACAGAGTCTCACTAAATTGCCCAGACTGGGCTTGAATTTGGCAATCCTCCTGCCTCAGTCTTCCAGATGAGTCCTTCCCAGAGTTCTGGGTTTATAGCACTAGGTCTGCCTTAGATTTCTTCCAAAACCTTAAAACAATTTTTTAAAAATTAAATTTACCTGGAATTTATGTGTTATATGAGAGAGAAATTATACTTTTTCTCTTCCATGTAGAGAATCACTTGTCCTATATATTAAATAAACTCTTCAGTAAGTTGAAATGCTATCTTTATAGATGGACAACATTATAGAACTTTACTTTTTTTTTCCTCCCGTCTTTGAGACAGTATCTCACTCTGTAGTCCAGGCTGGTCCTGAACTCACTGTGCCCAGGCTGGCCTTGGACTCACAGTAGTCCTCCTTCCAAGTGAGATTACAGGCATACGCCAACCACACCTGGTTTATGTTGAGCCAAGGGCCTTGTGCTTGTTAGGCAAGCACTGTTAGTCCTCATAACCACGATGCCATTCCTCCAGCCCCGTTCTCCTTTTTTTTGGAGGCAAGGTCTCACTGTATAGTCATGAACACAGGGGAATCTTACTGCCACAGCCTCCTGAGTGCTGGTTCACGCGCATGCACCACCACATGCAGTTTATGTAGTGCTGGAGAATTGAACCTTAGGGCCTTGTGCTGGCTAGTATATGTTTGAACTGACCCACACCTCCAGCCCCTTTATATTTTTTTGTTTGTTTTAACGTGCCTGCCTTGCAATCTCAAGCCCCTGGGTTCTATTCCCCACTACCACATAAGCTGGGAATGGTGGTGCACACCTGTAATCCCAGCACTCCACTCTAGAGGCTGAGGCAGGAGGATTGCCGTTAGTTTGAGGCCAGCCTGGGTTACATAGTGAGTTCAGGACCAGCCTGGACTACAGGGTGAAACCCTGTCTCAAAAAAAAAAAAAAAAAGAATAATGACTTTAACTCATCTGGAATTGCATAAAATTTAATAACTTTTGGATAAAGCCACTAAACTTTGTTACCTAGGAAAGTAGGAATGCTTTTTATTCAGATTTTATGGCCTTAGTAGAGATGTCAGATTTAGAAATTAAGACATAATTTGAAAGCTTATTTAAACACAACTATAATAAATACATTAAATGTTCATGTGAATGTTTTGTTTTAAAAAATACTTAGTGAAAAAAGGCCTTGTTTTTCATTTTTGCAAATCTTTTTAATGTTTGCCTAAATAGAAATTACCTAAATTCTCATACTTGCTTCTGCGTTCACTTTGTTGTGATATGACACATTTTATAGCCTCAGGAAAACACATCTGTATACTTACAGATACAGTAAAAAGAGCAGATACCATTTATGTTTGATAATGAACATAGGTGTGCCCTCACGGAGTCCTTGGCCCCGGGCCATCCATTCCTGTGTTGTGTTTTGTTTACCTGCTGGGGATCCAGCCTAAGTCTCCTGGGTGTGTGGTGGGCAGTGATCACTGCTGCGAATGGGCTGTGTGATCCGTGGTAGTGGGACATTTCTCATCAACTCTCTTTGCTTTCTTGCAGAGTCCTTTGGGCAGAACTATCCGGAGGTAAGAGGATCGGCTTCTCCTGACTTCCGGGACTTAGTAACTACCTAGTGATTGTGTTTGATGACAAAGAAGCGTTGTGATGTATCTTTTGCGTGATAAGGAATTAGATAAATGATTTTGAGCAGGGGGAAATACATTTTGGTTTTATATTTATTTCGCCGTAAAGTTGTATATATTACAGTTTGTTTTCCTTTAAATTGAAAAGATCCCGTACTTTAACTGCATTGTTTTCACAAATGATGTCATCACCTGCCCATAGATTTTTTTTTTCTTCTGTGGTTAAGTTTTGATCATTGTTTTTACATCATCATAATCTATGTAAATGTGCTTTTGTAACACTAGAGTATGTTTCAGTGTAGTCATTTTGGTTATTTTACATGGCTTGGTATTGATATATAATTGATTTGATTTCCCTGATGTTTAGCATAGGCTATTTTACGTTTTTATTTTGTATTTTTTTTGGAATAAAGTCTCAAAACTATGATGACTAGATTAATATATAAGATTGTTTTAGTGAGTTTTATTATATTTGACCTCCAGAAAGTTTGTACATGGTGGTAATTTGAGGAATTGACCACATTTATTTCTAAAGAATATCAGTTTTTGTAAATATTTCTTCATTTTGACTAATTTAGGTATAAGAGACATAAACAGAGATTATCTCAGATTGCATTAATTTCAAGAAAAATATCATAAGTAATGGAGAATTTTTAAGAAATAATTTATACCTGGCCATTATTGTCTATATTTCTGCATTTGTTTTAATTTTTAGGAAGCTGATGGAACTTTGGATTGCATCAGTATGGCCTTGACCTGCACTTTTAACAGATGGGGCACGCTGCTTGCAGTTGGCTGTAATGATGGCCGAATTGTCATCTGGGATTTCTTGACAAGAGGCATTGCTAAAATAATTAGTGCACATATCCACCCAGTCTGTTCCTTATGGTAAGGAAGTTTTATTTATTTATTTATTTATTTTATTTTTTCAGTGCTAGGAATGGAACTAGGGCCTTATGCAGTGTAGGCAAGCATTCTGCCACTGAATTTCTGCCACAGGAATTTTTAAATTAATATGTTAAATATGAGTTAAAATTAGCTAATTCATGGTGACTTTGTATTTGGTGTTCTCAATGTAGATATTTTAATATTTGGACTGTAAGATATTCAGCCATTAAATACAGTTTTTTGTTGTTTTGCTTTTTATTTTTGAGATTAAGTTTTGCTCTGTAGTCCAGGCTGATCCCAGGCTGTTTTTGAACTCACAGCAGACTTCTTGCCTTAGCCTCCCCATTATTGGGATTACAGATGTGACCACACATACCTGGCTTTGAATACAGTTTTTATAGTTTTATGTACATCCTGAACCTATATTCTCCTTGAAGCACCTTTATAGAGAGAAATTGATTGTGATAGGAAATTATGTCAGGCTTTGCCCAGGAACATTTCAATGCTGAAATATTTACAGATTCCAACTGTAGTGTAATTGTGGTACTGACTTTTTTTTTCCCCCACATTTTATTGATATGTATACGTACAAAATTCAAGGTTTACAATGAGGTTGGGTATTTTGTGCACATTCGTATCTTGTCAAGGTGACAAGGGCTCTCCCACTCTCCTTTTGTCCCTCCCCCTCCCCTCCCCTCCCCCCCTCCTACCCCACCCTACCGCCCCTTTCACTTTGTCTTTGTCTTTGTGATCTGGGTCTTTCATATCAGAGAGACCATTCGATGTTTCACCTTCTGCTTCTGACTCACTTCACTAAGCATGATATTCTCAAGTTTCTCCCATTTGCCTATAAAAGCCTTCACACTGTTGGACTTTATTGATGCATAGTATTCCACTGTGTATAAATACCACAGTTTGTGTATCCACTGGTCTGTTGATGGGTATTTTGGTGACTTCCATATTTTAGCTATTGTTAGTTGTGATGCTGTGAACATGGGTATACATATATCTCTGCTATGTGTTGTTTTGGCCTCTTTGGAGTATATTCCCAGAAGGGGTGTCACTGGATCAAAGGGGATATTTATTTCTAGTCTTTTGAGAGCTCTCCATACTGCTTTCCAAAGGGGTTGTACAAATTTACATTCCCACCAGCATTGCAGGAGGGTTCCTTTCTCCCCCGCAGCCATGCCAGCACTGATTGCTATTTGAATTGTTGATGTAGGCCATTCTCTCTGGGGTGAGATGGTATCTTAGCGTTGTTTTGATTTATTGACTTTTGATTTGGAATAGTTTTGGAGACCTGCTTAGGGTTTCTCCTGGTTTCTTAGCCAGGAGCTTTTGTGTCCTTTTCTTTTCTTTCCGTAACAGATACCTACTTGGGGTTCCTCTTGGCTTCTTGGCCAAGGGCTTTTCTTTTCTCTTTTGATTGGTTCAGTAAACAGTTGCATTAAAAAAATGATAGTAAAGTTTTGTTAGGAGGGAAGCTTAGAAGTCACCTATTTCGGGTTTGTCTGTGTTCTTGAATTCTAGCCATTTCTGCAGTCATGAGCATACTTCCTTCGTTGAAGTAGGGTTAATGAGTGACCTTAAATTTGCCTTTATTATTTAAATTCCCACTGATTTTACTTTTATTCTCTGAAACTATTTTTACTTCAGAAAATTTTGTTTGGGGTAGCATTTTTTTAAAAAAAATCATCTGGGGACTATAAAATAGATCAGAGTATAATTAAGCTGTGTTTTCTGTTGTTTAAATGGACTGAGAGGGCCTGAAGGCCTGGCTGAGTTTGGCTATTAATGCACTGGTGGCTTGGGCCAAAACTTTTGTCTGGTACACAAAATGAGACCACTGGTCTAGATAATGTTTTAAGGCTGCTCCGACGTATTAGCATCCTATATTTATTGTTCTTGTGGTAAAGATTTAGATAGATACATTTTTTTTAACAGCATAGCCATTAATATTATTATATACATTCTTTTTGAGACAGGGTCTCATTCTGTGGCCCAGGCTGGTCTTGAACTCACTATGGAGCCCAGGCTGGCCTTGGACTCACGGCAATCCTCCTGTTTCAGCCTCCTGAGTGCTGGGATTACAGGCATGTGCCACCATGCCTGGCTATGCACAGTGCTGGGGAATTGAAATCGGGTACTTAGTGCTTGACATAGCACTTGCTAGACAAGTGCTTTAACTGCTGAGCCATTCCTCCAGCCCTCACTATTAGTATTTTCTTTATTTATTTGCTTATTTGTTTTATGAGACAGGGTCTTGCTCTATAGTCAGGTCTGGTCCTGAACTCACTATATAACCCTGTCTGCCGTTAAATTCACAGCAGTCCTTGTACCTTAGTCGCCCACGTATGGGAATTATACACGTACCCAACTGTGCTCAGATTATTTGGTGCTGGGAAGCTGAACCCAGGGCCTTGCGTTTGCTAGGTGAGCACTGTAACCCCTGAGCTATGCCTCTAACCTCTGCAGCATTATTTTTTAATAGCATTATTAAAATAGATGTAACTCACAAAACATAAAATTGATCCAGTTTAGGTGTACAGTTCACTGGTTTCTACATATTTAGAGTTGTGCAGCTGTCATCACAATCTAGCTTTAGAACTTCTATTAGAAATATTTATATATTTTTATTGTAAAGTTGTATATATTCAGAACTTTAGGAAATGATAGAAAAAGATTAAGAAGAGAATTTATTTATTTATTTATTTATTTATTTATTGAGACAGGGTCTTGCTCTGTGGCCTGGCTGGTCCTGAACTCACTATGGAGCCCAGGCTGGCCTTGGACTCATGGTAATACTTCTGTCTCAGCCTCCCGAGTGCTGGGATTATAGGCGTGCGCCACCATGCTTGGCTTATGTGGTGCAGGGGAATGGAACTTGGGTACTTAGCACTTGACTTAGCTCTTGCTATGCAAACACTTTAACTCACCACTGAGCCATTCCTCCAGCTCTGAAATACTATATTTAGAAAATTATATATATATATATATATATATATATATATATATATATATGAAAGATCAAGAGAAGTTTCTTGTTTTTCAAGTTGCAAAGTAGGTGGTTTATTGTGAAACTAAAACAGAAGGAGATAGAAGCTTACACTAACTGGAAGGGGTTCTGAAATGGGGTGCCTGAGGAATTCTTGATTTTCGAGAGACATAGAGGTGCAGTTAGGTACATGTTATAAAGCATAAAGTTTATTGGTCTTTTTTTATTTGTTTAGGTCCTGAGGATTGGACCTAGGGCCTCCTACTTACTAGACAGGCATTCTATCAATGCTTTAAACCTCTAGCTCTTTTTTATTTTTATTTTTAATTTTTTTAGCAGGTTTTTTTTTTTTGTTGTTGTTGTTCGTTTTTGAGACGGTTTCGCTCCGTAGCCCAGGCTGGTCCTGCACTCACTGGTGTAGCCCAGGCTGGCCTTATACTCAGGACAATCCACCTGCCTCAGCATCCTGATTGCTGGGATTACAGATGTGTGCTACCACAGCCAACTTTATGTGGTGCTGGGGAATAGAACTCAGGGCCTTGCATTTGTGAGGCAAGCACTTTAACTGCTGTGCCCTTCCTCCAGACCATTTTAGCAGTTTTTAATCAAAGTTGTATGTGAGATTACTTGTTTCCTACATCTTCTCAGTTGTTTCTTGCCCTTTTCCTTTCTGACTTGGAAAGATTTGGCTTTCCGTTCCAGAATCTTACGGTTTTTGTCCAGTTTTAGCTTGGTGATAACCACCTTCCATGGATGCCCCTGTGAACAGTTGTGCCATGTGCCTTTCCTTCCCTGTTGCACCTGTTCACTGTAGATGACTTTTTCACTTACTTTCATTTATATATCCCTTTCCCTTCCTGTCCCCTCAGCTTCCTGTACATCTGCTTTCCCTCTCCCCTAGGTCTGTCTCCTTACTTTCTTCCATCTCTCTTTTACTTTTCCTGTGGTTTGGCTTTCTCATATTAGAGAAACCATACAATACTTAACCTTCTGCAGTGGTTTGTTAGGCAAGGGTATTTGCAGGAATGGAGCCAAGAGAGGTAAACGCACAAAATGGTAGGCATAATAGGTCGTCATCGTTAGTGGAAGAGGAGTGGGAGTGAAACTGCAGAAGATGGTCCTCAGCTTTTGTGATTTGGGTAAAATTGTTAATGGGTGTAAGTGTTAAGATTTGAGGGAGAAGTGGTGAGTTTGAGATCATGGTTTCGTTTCTTCTGTTAGAGTCCTGATATTTTATTGTGAATTTGATTTGTGTCTCCCTGGAAGATGGTAGGTGCTCTGACTATACCAGCTTTGCCTGTGATCTTCTGAAACTGAGCTAAAATAAGTCTTTCCTCCCTTACATTGTGGATGTCAGGTGAATTCTGTCCCAGAAATGGGAAAGGAAATAGGACCAAAATTGGTGCTAGAGAAGTGAGATCGTTGTTGTGACTTTACCTGATCATTCTAGTTTGGAAGCCTTTGGAAAGGCTTTGTTGGAGGAGTTTGGAAATGTTTGAAGATGCTGGCTAGAGAAGCGGTACAGTGCTGTAAGCTGAGTTTGTTGGGAGGTTCTGGCTGGAGCTCAGAAGACCAGCGTGCTGATAGAGAAGTGTGGATTGAAAAGCTTGAGCTCAGTTTTCAGATGGAAAGGACTTTGTTGGCAGTTGGTCTAAAAATCATGCATGCTGACTGTGGTAGAAAGTGTATCTGCATTTTGCTCTTGTCCAGAGACTTTGGTTCAAATTAGGATTAAGAGCAGTGGACTGCTTTTATCTGGTGGAGATTTCAAAACAACTCCTTACATGGGTTCTGTTTGTGGCCCTTACTGAGGAGCAGGAGAAAATGGCAGATGTGAGCTATCCAGGTATGGACTGTGACCTAATGACACTGAGCTAAACCCTCAAATTGGGGGATATCAGGTATTCTGTCCCAGTAACAAGAAAGTATCTAAGTCCTTTAAAACAGAATTGGAGACACACTGTATATTTAGTTCTGTGCTTTGCTTTCCCACTTAATATATAGTGGTTGCTTCTCTGTTCTCTGTCTCTTTTTAAATTATTGGAATCTTTTTACTGAGTTATTATTATTTAATAGTATTTACTAAATATGAAAATATGAAAATGATCTTATTTATTCTTATATATTGATTCTCTGAGAAAGTTTGCTGTAATTTTTTTTTTTTTTTTTTTTTTTTTCTACTGAGGTTGGAACCCCCGAAGCACTCTATCTCTCCCTTTTTTTTTAAATTTTGAGATAGGGTATCATTATTCTTCCCAGGTAGATTCAAACTTGCAATTCTCCTTCAGCCTCCCAAGTGCTGGCTTTATAGACATGTACCACAATGCCCAACTGTTGTAGATTTGAGTATACTTAAAAAAAAAAAATTGTCCCAGCTCTTGGAGACTGAGGCAGAAGGAATACTGTGAGTTCAAGGCCAGGCTGCTCTACATAGTGAGTTCAGGACCAGCCTGAACTACAGAATGAGACCCTGCCCCCAAATTTGATTAATTCTTGGCCCGTGCATTTAGGACAATATGTTCTGACTGCTGCATTTTATCTGTGATAGTGATATGATATACTTTAACTTCAAGTAATACTAAATTACTTTTATGTTGTAGCTGGAGTCGAGATGGTCATAAACTCGTGAGTGCTTCCACTGATAACATAGTGTCACAATGGGATGTGCTTTCAGGCGACTGTGACCAGAGGTTTCGATTCCCTTCACCCATCTTAAAAGTCCAATATCATCCACGAGATCAGTATGTTTAAGCTATTCCTTTCCTGGGGTGGGGGTCTGGATCTAGATGGATTAGCTCTGGGCTCGTGACAATTTGAGTGTAAGGTTTTAGGAGGCAAATGGACACATTTCTTTAGACCTATGTAGAAATAGCATTTTTGTCTGGGTTGGCTGTATTGAATATATTTCTTGTGAGATTATTATATAGTTAAAAACTGGTGAATATTAAGACTGGAGGTGGGTGAAGGTAGAAATAAGTTGTAACTGGGCCTTGAACTGGGCTTGTTCTTCCTTTATTATTTGGATGTCTTTAGTATGAGTAAACAACTCAATTTAAAAGCTACATTCAAGAAACAGTTACTTTCTATTCCCTTGCCCAGATACAGCTTTTCATTTCTCTGCAGTTGGTTGTACTCGGCTTCTCTGTGAGTTTAACACTTACTTTGTAATGCCGCCTAGCTCTGCCCATATTAGGTACACATGACTGCCTTTTTGGCATAGATGCAATCAGTATTTTTGTTTTGCTTTGTTTTGTATTTTAGTAGTTTATTGCATTTTCATATTTATTTTTAATGACCGTGTTTCCTTTTGTCAAGATAGGATCCAATAATTTTACTCAGTCTTTTCCCTGTTACTAGACATGTAGATTTTATGATTTCAAATGCTTTTTCATGATTTCAAATGCTTGGGCTGGGAGAGTTGATGGAGGGTAGTGGACAGAGATCTGGAAATTAGCCTGCTCTGATACCACAGCAATAGCCAATATGCTGTTCATATTTTTAAACAGGAACAAGGTTCTCGTGTGTCCCATGAAATCTGCTCCTGTCATGTTGACCCTTTCAGATTCCAAACATGTTGTTCTGCCGGTAGACGATGACTCCGATTTGAACGTGGTGGCATCTTTTGATAGGCGAGGGGAGTATATCTATACTGGAAATGCAAAAGGCAAGGTAAGCCAAGAAGCCTAGAAGTTGGTAAAGATCAGACATCTCATGTTTACTTGTGTGGCTGCTTTGAAAAAAATTTTTTTTTTTATTTTAAGACTAAGGATGGCTCCTGTCTCTACCAAATATAGCTGTGTGTGTGTGTGTGTGTGTGTGTGTGTGTGTGTGTGTGTGTGTGTGTGTGTGTGTGTGTGTGTGTGTGTGTGTGTGTGTGTGTGTGTGTGTGGGTCTGTGGGTCTGTGGGTCTGTGGGTCTGTGGGTCTGTGTGTCTTTTCTTTGGATTTAGAATGAGCAGAGGTTATTTGACCTAGGAAAGGATAGAAAGGCCTGAGATAAGTGCTAGTATTGAAGAATCATTATTAAATTATACAATGTAGGAGTAATGTTATCTATTGGAACACTGATAATGAAAATGTCTTAATATCTAGTTGTGTACAACATAGTGTCATTTGGGCTGGCTTAACCTATAGTACCAGAAGGCCTGGAGATTGGACCTAGGGCTCTGTGCATGCTAGGCAGGCCTCCCACCACTGGGCCACATCACTAACACTCACAGCTACTGGAGAAAGTGACAACATTTTTCCAAAATATTAAGTAAAATGCACATAACTCAAAATTTACCATTGCAAGCATTTTTAAATGTGAAGTTCAATGGTATTGAGTATATTTCACCCTTACCACTATCCTCTGCAGAATTCTTCTTATCTTGTAAAACCAAAACACTGTATCCAATTAAAGGTAAATTCCCCAGGCTCCACCGTTCCCTGGCAACCACTGTTTTACTGTGGCTCTGTGACTTTGACTAGTCTAGGTAGCTTATATAAGTAGAGTCTACTATATTTTCACATTTGCTTATATTGCTTAATATAATAATCTCAAGGGTTGTCCGGATCATAGCATGTCAGAATTCCCCTCCATTTCAGAGTCCAACAATATTAAAAGTGAATAGTCCATTTCATTCACCTATTCATCCGAGGGTCCGGAGGCTTCTTTTGCTTTTTGGCTTTTGTGAATGATATAAAACATGTTTTTTGTTTGTTAGTTTTTTTACTGGAGATTGAGCCCAGAGCCTTTATACTGAGCCATATCACCAGCCCTTTGTATTTTTTTACATTTTTATTTGAAGAGAGGGTCTCACTAAGTTGCCCAGGATGGGCCTGAACTTTTGATCCTCCTACCTTAGCTTCCTAGAGCACTGAGGTTAACAAGTGTGTGCCACCATGCCCAGGTAAGACTCTGTCATTTATCTGTAGAAGCAAAAGGCAGAATCAGTTAATCAAGTTGAATACATAGAAATAGAGATGTTTGTATTTTTACCAAGGCTTTGCTCAATCTTAGGAACAAAAGCCAGATCTCATTACTGTTAATGGAATGCTTACTTTTCTTTTTCTTCTGTAAACTTTAGATTTTGGTCCTAAAGACAGATTCTCAGGATCTTGTTGCTTCCTTCAGAGTAACGACTGGAACAAGCAATACCACAGCCATTAAATCAATTGAGTTTGCTAGAAAGGGGAGGTGAGTGAGATTCTTACCTATTTAGAAACAGTTTTAAATGGACTCAGATGCAAAAATACATTGAGATTTACAGCTTTTGTGTATATTATACATACAAATTTATTGATGTTGTTGTAAACTCTTAATATGTGCTTCTTTCACTTAGAGACTTTCATATTCAGAATGTTGTGTGTGTGCGCGCGCACGTGCGCGCGCACACGCATGCTGGAAATGGAACTTGCGGTTTTGCATATGCCAGGCAAACTATCCCACTGAAATCATACCCAGTCCCTGACAATTTTTCCTGACTTAAGGAAAAGTTAGTAGGTTCTGTAAGACAGTGATAAAATAGCTTCTATTTTAGATAGACTTCAAAGATTTCTGTTGTCATTGCAGTAAAACATTGGACTTTTTTGTGTGTTTGTGTGACAGTCTCACTCTATAGCCCAGGCTGGTCCTGATCTCACTGTGTAGCCTAGGCTAACTGTATAGACTCACGGTAATCCTCTTGCCTCATCCTCTCCAGTGCACGTGCCACCGTGCCTGGCTTTATGTGGTGCTGGGGAGTCAAACTCAGAGCCAAGCACTTTGTTGCTTTGCCATTCCTCCAGCTCCAAAGTTAGACCTTTTTAAATTACGTATTTAATTTATTAACGCATTAAAAGAACATCTTATAAAATAAGCTGGGGAAATGAAGTATATATATATATTGAATATAGTGCTTATAAGTTCAGCAAGCTGGCTTCAATTTAAAGGTCTTGTGTCTCAGTTAAATACTGACAATTTGAACATTTTGAGTTTAAGGCTATAGAGGAAGGATAAGGTAAATACTGTTACTTAGTTTGAAAGGTGGCAAGATATGTAAAGGCATCTGAGTCTTAGTCTGTAGTCAGGTTCTCTTCAGTTGTGTATAACTGTTCTAATTATTAGTAATAGAAAACACAGGATCAGATTTCTGACCTCTGTTATTACTGTTTGTATCTTTCCTGTAGTTGTTTTTTAATTAACACAGCAGATCGAATAATCCGAGTGTATGATGGCAGAGAAATCTTAACCTGTGGAAGAGATGGAGAGCCCGAACCCATGCAGAAATTGCAGGACTTGGTGAATAGGTATGTATTACATACAGCCTAGAAGAGTATGGGGCGGTTCTTCGTGCTGGCTCGAGTTCCAATTCTTCTGGGGGATTTCTTTGTATTTAGGACCCCATGGAAGAAGTGTTGCTTCTCTGGGGATGGGGAGTACATAGTGGCTGGCTCTGCCCGGCAGCATGCACTGTACATCTGGGAGAAGAGCATTGGCAACCTGGTGAAGATTCTCCATGGCACAAGGGGAGAGCTGCTCCTGGATGTAGCTGTGAGTAGAGTGGAGCATCGATGTCGTTACGTTATCCACAGTATCTTGAATCTCTTCTTACCAAATTTTCTTTCCTTCATTAAAATTTAGTGGCATCCAGTTCGACCCATCATAGCATCCATTTCCAGTGGAGTAGTATCCATCTGGGCACAAAATCAAGTAGTAAGTATTTTTCCAGCTGACGTTCTTTGCAATTAGGAACTTCGTTTTCTTAAAGAACTTTACACATATTAAGCCAAAAACTACCGTATTTTCTTCTGCAGATGATTCTTGTAGCCTCATTAAATAGGTTCAGTATGTCTGGTTTCAGTTTATTTTGAAGGGAAAGGGAGGTGGCTGACTGGCTGTTGTCATGGAGAAAATCTAGTGTACTTTCTTGTGTGTTTTTTATTACTGAGTTGTATTTTTCTTCTGCTTTTTTCATTTCCAGCTTAGGTTCTGTCTTACATTTGGTTTTATTTTTTACATTTTTAAACTATATTTGTAATCAGTATACTCATACAGTTTAACATTGTATCTCAAAATTACATCTTAAAAGGATTAAAGCAAGCAGTTACTTAAGAAGGGGGTATAGTTAGTAACTTGGAATGTTTAGATAGGAAATACCTTAAGATGATAAAATCTGTAGATAATTAATTTTTGGTTTTGCTTCCCAAATTTAATCTCAGAATTCTGAGCTTTTATGCTCAGATCTTTCCCTTGCATCGTTAATGTCTGGATTTAGATTGTTGCTTTCTCGTGTGGTTAAGTAGTGCATTTTGTTTGTGGTATAGGAAAATTGGAGTGCATTTGCTCCAGATTTCAAAGAGTTGGATGAAAACGTAGAATATGAGGAAAGGGAATCAGAGTTTGATATTGAAGATGAAGATAAGAGTGAGCCTGAGCAGACAGGTAACACTTCTCAATTGCAGATGTTTCCTAAAGGCAAATGATTGCTTTACTTCTTCTGAATTTGTGCTGTAATTTATTTTAGTGCTTAAGATGCGCTTTTTTTTTCTATGAGCACATTTAGTTCTCAGTGTTTGGGAGTCTTAATTTATGATATTAATTAAGGGCTTACGTAGGCTCAAACAGCTCTCTGGATGTTTTACTCATATTTCCTGATTAATTGCAGATAACTAAGTGAGGATTTACGTGCAGCACCTAACAGCACCCAGATGTACTGAGTGCTCAGCTTGTGTCATCATGTGCTCTGTCACTCCTTTGTCAGAAGGGAAAGGTCAAGAGCGTAGGCTTTGGAGTCAGATAGTTTGGGCACAGTACTCATCTTTAAGATGTAATCCTGCATTGGGTAAGGGTAAACATAGTACCTGTCTTTTAAGGTTGTTGGAAATAAATGAAATAATTTATGTAAAGCACTTACTGTATTTCTAGACAATGAGAAGAACCCAAATGTTATTTTCTTTTCTGTTTTTTTATTTTTATATTTTTTGTGTAGTACTGGGGGTAAAGCCAGAGCCTTTGCACTGAGCTACAGCCCCAGCCCATTTTTTATTTTTGCTTTTATAACAAGGTCTGACCAAGTTGGAAATCATTGTTATTTTTATCTCAACTTTTGAACCTCTAGATAGGACCTCCTTGAAAATAAAGATTGACTTTTGTTTTTGAGACAGGGTTCTCATTGTGTAGCACAGGCTGCTCTTGAACTCACTATGTAGCCCAGGCTGCCGTTGGACCACAGCAATCCTGTCTCAGCCTCCCAAGTGCTGGGATTACTGCCATGTGCCACCATGCCCACCTTTTCTTTTAATTTTTATATATTTATTTATTTATTTTTTGAGACAGAGTCTCAGTCTGTTACCTGGGCTGGTCCAGAACTCACTGTGGAGCCCAGGGTGGCCTTGGACTTAAGACAGTCCTCCTGTCTCAGCTTCCTGAGTCCTGGGATTACAGGCATGTGCCACCACGCCCAGCTTATGTGGTGTTGGGGAATGGAACTCAGGTACTTAACGCTTGTCTTAGCGCTTGCTAGGCAAGCACTTTAACCGCTGGGCTGTTCCTCCAGCCCCACGCCCAGCATTTATGTTGTGCTGGGAAATTGAGCTCAGGGCTTTTTGCGTGCAAGGAAAGCACTTTAATTGGTGTGCCATTCCTTCAGCCCAAGATTTGACTTTTTATTCTCATGATGTTTAACACAGGGCTTGTATGTTTCAGTATGCCCAATTGACACTGTAATTAGGGCCACATATCTTTTACTCCTGGACCATATAAAATGCTGGAAATTAGGGAATCAGGATTGAAGTTAATCCTTTGTAGCTTGAAAGTGTTGGTCCCTGCTAGATAGCTTGCATGCCTTGTATGTCTTAGGACCAACTCTGGGGGCATGAAATGTTTGGGATTGTTTTAGCATGTCTTCTGAGCCTTCTCAAACTTCCACATATGCCTTCTTTCTGTCTCCAGAGCACATTGTAGGTATCTTAACAATAGCATTCACTGTATTAAATTGAAATTGTTTATCTTTGACTGTTCATAAAGTTAGATTATGAAGCTTTTATTAAGTGAAAAGCCATTCCCAACTTTCTTGGTCATCATATTCCTAATGCCTAGAATATGGTGAAAAATAAGCACTTATTTGGTAAATGATTAAGTAGTATGAAGTGTTTCCTCTTTTGTATCTCCTGAATTGCAGTTTATGAAAATCATTAAACTGCAGTGAAAAGCAGTTCCCACTTTTCAAATCTCTTCTGTGTCTCTGTCCTGCAGGGGCTGATGCTGCAGAAGATGAGGAAGTTGATGTTACCAGTGTGGACCCCATTGCTGCCTTCTGTAGCAGGTGAGCAGCCTGGGAGGCTGGGCATAGGGAACATTCCTCCTCAGTGTCTGGTGGCACCCTCACCAGTTCCCCTGGCTGTCCTTTCATTCCCATCTGCTTATTATTAATAGCTCAAGAGAACACTTCCTTGGTGTATAAGACAGTTTGGTCCATCTTTGAGCTACTTTCTCTTCCCTTCCTAATACAGAATTTAAGAAACTGAAATGATTCATTTATTTTCTTTCTGGTTATTGATAGGTGATTTCCTGTTATTCATGTTGTCTGAATTCCTTTTATTCCTCCTGGCTTTCTTAGGCTTCTGAATCTGTTCCTGTTGTATATGCTTAAGGTAGATGTAGAAGAAGGGTTCGACTGTCTCCTCTTCTTCCTAATCCCTTGTCTGATCCTGTTCCAAATAGCGATGAGGAGCTGGAAGATTCAAAGGCTCTGTTGTATTTACCCATTGCCCCGGAGGTAGAAGACCCAGAAGAAAATCCTTACGGCCCCCCACCAGATGCAGTCCAAACCTCCTTGATGGATGAAGGGGCTGGTTCAGAGAAGAAGAGGCAGTCTTCAGCAGATGGGTCCCAACCACCTAAGAAGAAGCCTAAAACTACCAACATAGAGCTTCAAGGAGTACCAAATGATGGTAAGAGCTTCATTTTCTAGTCCAGCACAGGAATTTCTTGAGTGATTTTTACTTTGAAGGAATTTCCCCTAAAGGCCTTTTTTTTTTTTTTTTTTTTTTTTTTTTTTTTTTTTTTTTTTTTTTTTTTTTTTTTTTTTTTTTTTTTTTTTTTTTTTTTTTTTTTTTTTTTTTTTTTTTGAGGCAAGGTCTTGCTCTGTAGCCCAGGCTGGCCCTGAACTCACTGTGGAGCCCAGGCTGGCCTTGGGCTCTGGCAATCCTCCTGCCTCAGCCTCCCGAGTGCTGGGATTACAGGTGTGCACCAATACACCTGGCTTATGTGGTGCTGGGGAATCAAACTTGGGTACTTAGTGCTTGCTAGGCAAGCGCTTTAACCGCTGAGCCATTCCTCCAGCCTCTACTCGAGTCTTTTTAGTAGTGCTTTACAGTTTTGTGATGATTGCATCTGTGTTCACTTTTCCTTTAAATTTTTCCCTTTGGTACCTTGCCTAAGATAACACATATTGTCTTAATGACACATGGCTCAGAATGTGTTTCCTTGTGCTGTTTGTCTTTCTGATATTTTCTCCATAGTATAGTTTCATTAAGTTGTAAAGTACTAGTCAGGCCTGGGCATTTATTATCCTCTCTGCTCTTACAGTCTGACTTTTTGGAAGCCATTGTTGTATGTGGCTTAAGTAAGGCTGTGTTTACTACTGCGCGTCCTTTCTCTTAGCTAGCTGTAGGTCAGTTTGTAATGTAATTCCACATTTCCCTGATGGTATTGGTTCTGTGTCTGTTTCTTTCAGGCACTGTTGTGTGGTTGATAAGCCATTGTTGACTTTTATATAAATCCTGAAGTTATTTTATTATCTGTGCTTTACAAAGAAAAAAATTTAGGCTGAAGCTAGGCCTGGGAGGTTATATAACTTACCTAAGACCTCACAGAAAGTTGTGGATTCAAAATTCTCACCCTTATTGTTAAGATCCAGAGCCCATTCCTTTTCTGCTCCCTCCGTGCTGTATATGTGTGTTTGCTTGTGCATGTGTGCAGACACATGCATGTATACATGCCTCCTGTTCCATTTTGGTTTGACATAAGATTCTTATGTTTTTCAGTTGGCTTTTTAGAGTTGCTGTGGTTTGATATGAACCATATAGATTATGTGTGGCTTTTAGTCAATCAACTGTCATTTAATGGACAGTTTTGTAGTTTTTTAAATGGCCTGTAGGCAAGCTTTTCAGCTTGTGTGAGTGTAGTGGTTTTTTTTGTTCCCAAGGCCTGGTGGGGTGCCGGGATGGTGGTGTGTTGCCGGGGCTGGTGGTGGTGTGTTGCCCGCTTCCCATGCCTCTCTGTCCTTCTGCAGAAGTCCATCCACTACTGGGTGTGAAGGGGGATGGCAAATCCAAGAAGAAACAAGCCGGCCGACCTAAAGGATCAAAAGGTAAAGAGAAAGATTCTCCATTTAAACCGAAACTCTACAAAGGGGACAGAGGTTTACCTCTGGAAGGATCAACGAAGGGTAAAGTGCAGGCGGAACTCAGCCAGTCCTTGACAGGTAAGGACACATTGGGAGCACTGTCTGGCTTGCTTTGTGGCCTTGCTTTGTACAGCCCCTGACTTCCTTTAACTGTAGCATTTTACCCACTCTTTTCTTCTCAGCAGCAGATGATTGCTGAATAATAAGCTGCTAAGGGTAGGCTAAACTAGAATTGGCTTAATGCAGTGGCTCTTATCCTTGGTGGGAAATGCCCATAACTTTTATCAGATGCCTTTAGAAAAACCCGTTATCCAAATGGGTAAGAACTGGTTTAATCCATTTCTTCATCTGTATTTGCCAGAAAAAAGCCAGACATGTTAGCTTGTTTTTATCTACTTCCTACTTAACTGTAGCATCTTTTTTCTCTCTTCATATAGTTCAAAATTTATGAGGTGGTTTTTCCCCAAAATAGTCTAGAGGAAACAAATTGTTAGTAGTATCAACTTGTTAAGGAAGAAAATGAGGCTTTTGCATTTCCCCCCTAACATCTGGAAAAAGGAAATTACCAGAAATAAACTGTACTGTTTTTGAAGATTTTCAACAACTAAGAATTTGAATTTTTTTATTTTTTCATTGCTCTGATATCTAGTATATTCCAGTTAGGGACAGAAAAGTTTATTTTACCTGACAGTTTGAGAAGGTCTCAGTCTATTCATGAACTAGTACTTTATAAAGGGAAGTACTAGTTAGGCCTGGACATTTATGTCCAGAAATGGTGGAAACACATGGCAGAGGCAGGTACATAGCAGAAGCGGCTCTTTGTGTTGTTGAAAACAGGAAGCCAGGTCTCCGGAAGGAGGGGAGGAAGTAGCATATACTCTTCCAGGTTTCAGCCCCTTCCAGGTCACATGCAGAGTAATTTGTCACACAGCTCTAATTTGCAGCAGGCCTCTAATCCACCACATACCTGTAATTTATAATCTACCATATGCCTATCTTCTACCACACACAATAATCTATCCCACCAGACCAGTTCATCGTCTCCCAGCAGCACGTAGTTCATAACATCCAAATAAATGAAACTTTTGGGAGGCATTCCAGATCTAAACCACAGTATTCTGCCGCTGACCCCCAGAAAACTCATGTCCCATCTCATGCAAAATGCATTAAGTCCTTCTCTAAGAGTTGCCAAAGTCTTAACAGTTCCAGCACTGCTAAAAAAATCCAAGTTCAAAGGCTCTTCTGAGACACAAGGCAAACTCAGCTGTCAGCTCCTGTGAAAATCAGAGTGAAGCACTTTCAACATACAATGGCACAGGGTAAACATTATCATTCAAAAGGGAGGAATAGAAAGATAGAAAGCAATTGGACTAAAGCAAGTTCTAAACCTGGTAGAGCAATTGTTAAATCCTGTAGCTCCGTGTCCAGCAACCAGAGTTAAACTGTGGCAAAATGTGAGCTCCAAGGGTCTTGGGTAGCCCCACTGGTACAGAGTTGCTTCCTACTACAACCTCTACTTTCTCTCCTTTGGCCTGGATCTGCTCATAGCCTATGGCTTTTCTCAGCTAATAATCCATGTTTCTGGCATCTTTATAGTTTCGGGGTCTCCACTGCACCTTAGACTTCTCCTTTACAACTTCGTGCACTACCTTCACAGGGTCACATTGCTTAGCCTCTAAAGCCTTCTGAAATTTGAGTGGAAGCCTCAATGAATTCACAGCTCTTGCACTCTGCAAGTCTGTAAATCCAGGACCACATGGATGTCCCCAAGGTCTGCCACTGGCTTGAGAAATAGCCTGGCCCCCTTGGACAATTGCTGCTGAGGTCTCTGGATTTTTGGATAGTTGAATTGCAACAGATATTTTTCTCTTTGTTCCTGGGATACATTTCTCAGAGCAAAGTCCTTTGTCTCTCCACCCTTGAGTTGGTAAAGTGTGGGATCTTGTTGACTTTTGAGGGCCTTCAAGGTATCTTTCCCATAATACTTACTGTAAGTACTTGTAATCTTTTTAATGCTGATCTCTAACTTATCTGTGTTCTTTTGCTCTACCACTGAAGGGCCCTCCCATTTTTTTTGAGACAGGGTCTCACTCTGTAGCCCAGGGTGGTCCTGAACTCATTGTGGAGCCCAGGCCATCCTTAGACTTGGCAGTCCTCCTGCCTCAGCCTTCTTATTGCTGAATTACAGGCGTGTGCCACCACTCTACCTGCTTTGTGTCGTGCTGGGGAATCAAACTCTGGACCTGTGCTTGCTAGGCAAGTACTTTAAAAAGCCGTTGTGCCATTCCTCCAGCCCTTGAAGGCCCTTTTAGTATGGCATAACTGGAAACTTTTTGTCATTTTTCTGTGCCATTTTTTTCTGACTTTGCCACGGAGTTGTCTAAAAGCCACAAATAGCAGCCATTTAACAGTCTGAACATTGAGCTATCCTGAGATTTGCTTCACCAGATTAAGTAGTTTACTGCCCTTAAACTCAGTTTCAGGCGAAGTATCTGGACAAAGTTAAAATGCCAACAAACTTTCTGCCAGAGTGTAGCACACATGGTTTTTAGTCCACTTGCCAATACAGTTCCCTTTCCTCCTGAAACTTCTTGACTCTGGCCTTTTCAATCCACATTTCTGTCAGCATTCTGGTCTTTAATCTCTGACCAGAATCTCCCATCAAGCTTGGCTCTTAGCACTCCAAGGTTTTTCTAGCCTCATCCTCAAATCTTTCCAAACTGTTCCTGCAAACTGGTTCCACTGGTTTCCAAACTACATGATCAGGTAAAGTCACAACAATGACCCCACTCCTGGTGCCAATTTCTGTCTTAGTTATTTTTTCATTGGTGTGATGGAATACCTGACATACACAGATTAGGGAGGGAAAAGTTTATTTTAGATCTCAGTTTTAGAAAGTCTCAGTCCATTCATGGGCAGCTGACAGCATTGGAAACACATGGCAGAGGCAGTTCCTTATGGTATTGCAATCTGGAAGCCAAGTCCCCAAAAGTAAGGGAGGAAGTAGCATATATTCTTACAGGTTGAAGCCCCTTTCAGGTCACATGCAGAGTAGTATGCACACAACTGTAACTAATCTTCCACATACCTGTAATTCATATTATACTACACACCTGTCTTCTACCACATACCTATAATATACCACACACCCATAATTCACCTCTCCAGACCAAGCCTCAATCTCCTAACAGCATAAGTTTCCATAGGTAATTCATAACATCCAAATATTCATAACAACCACAATATTCTCTTTTACCTGATAAAGGGGTTTACATTGCATTATGGGGAACTGTTTCAGTTTTCTATATTTGTGAACCTGAGCTAAATGTTTTTTTTGATTCTAAAATACTTCCATTTCTATTTAAACATTATTGGTGGGTCTTTTCTTTTCTTTTCTTTCTTTCTTTTCTTTTCTTTTTTTTTTTTCTTTTTGAGAGACAGGGTCTTACTCTAGCCCAGGCTGGTCCTGAACTCACTATAGAGCCCAGGCTGGCCTCAGACTCACAGCAATCCTCCTGCCTCAGCCTCCTGAGTGCTGGGATTACAGGCGTGCACCACCACGCCTGGCTTATGTAGTACTGGGGAATTGAACTTGGGTACTTAGTGCTTGACATAGTGCTTGCTAGGTAAGCATTTTAACCACTGAACCATCCCTCCAGCCCCATTGTTTGGTTTTGTAAGTAGTTGGTCTCATATGTAAGTGCCGCTTTAGTTAATATAATATTTTTCAATATTCTGCACCTAATTAAGTAGATTGAAGGCAGGATTGATAAATTAATAATAGTAGTTATATTCAGATATTTTCTTTCCTGCTTTAAAATTTGAATCTAAGAGCTAGAAGTGTAGCTCATCAGTTAAAGGGCTTGCCTAGCAAGTGAAAGGCCTTGGGTTTGAGTCCCTAGTACCACATAACTCAGGTATGGTGGTGCTCATGTGTAATCTCAGCACCCAGGAGGCTGAGGCGGGAGTGTTGTGTGAGTTCGTGGCCAGTGAGGTTTACATAAAGTTGAGCATGGTGGTGCACGCCTGTAATCCCAGCTCTTGGGAGGCTGAGGCAGGAGGATTGCAGTGAGTCCAAGGCCAACCTGGGCTACATAGTGAGTTTAGGACCAGCCTGGGCTATAGAGCAAGAACCTCTCTCAAAAAACAAAAACAAAAACTAAACAGTGAATTCAGGACCAGCCTGCATGAATACAGAGAGCAAGACTCTGTCTCAAAAAAGAAAAAATAAAATTTTAATCTAAATGTTTTCATCCGACTGATTATAAACATTAGAGTGTAAAATAGAATTTCTTTTTAAATTTATATTTTATGTCAGTTAATCATTGTGGATAAGAATTTTCATCTGTGGAGAGGCTTAGATATCGTCTTAGTTTTTTTTCATTGCTGTGACAGGATACCCAACATACACAACATGAGGGAGGAAAGAGTTAATTTAGCTCACAGTTTCAGAAGGTCACAGTCTGCTCAGGGCCCGCCAGCAATACTGGAAGCTCATGGCAGAGGCAGAGGTGGAGACAGCTCCTCAGAACATTTCAAATAGGAAGCCAAGTCTCCCAAGGAAGGGAGGAAGTTGCATTTATCCTTCCAGGCCCTATCCCAGTGATCTGCCCCTTCTGGGTCCTCCCTCAGTGTTCTACCCTTTCCAGGTTTAAGCTCCCACCACATGCCTGTAATCTTTGTCCACCAAATACCTTTGATCTATAATCTAGTCCACACCCCTGTAATCTATAATCTGCCATACTCCTGTCGTCCACCATGCACCTATAATCGTCCACACATCCATAGTCTGCCCCTCCAGACCAGGCCCTAATGTCCTAATAGCGCATAGTTCCATCGATATCAGTAACATGCAAATACATAAGACTTTTAGGGGATGTTCCATATCCAGCCATAATAAATATTCTATCCTGAGTTTACTAGATTTGGAGTTTGTTTTTTCATAGCATAAATATTTTTCTTCTACCATCTTTATTATACCACATCCACATTAAGTTTTCCTAAGGCTGTGTCTTTAAAACAGCCCACAGCAGATATGGGCACTGATGACAAAGACTGGAGATTGATAATTGACAGAAGTTTTTATAATAAAGATGATCCTTCCATGGCCTGCTTCTTGTACAAGCTGATGCCATACAGAAGAAATAAAATTTAGCTGGACCTAGTGACATAGGCATGTAAATTCAGCATTGTGGGAGGCTAAGCCAAGAGAATCTCTCAAGTTCAAGCCCAACCTGGGCAGTTTAGTAACTTAGTGAGACTTGTTTCAAAATAAAGATGAACAATGGCTGGGGACATATTAGTATCATAGACCATTGTGAAGGCTGAGATTTCAGTCTCTAGTGCCCCCCAAAAAACAAAACAGAGTTTAAGGTTTAAATAGATTTACCTGGCACAAAGTGCTCTGATTACATTTCTAGGATAATTAAAAATGTGGCTAAATGTATTCAGTTTATCAAGAACAGTTTAGGACATATAATCTCCCAGCTTCCTTAAAACCTGTGTTCCATCAGTCCTGTGCTTTCAATATAAAGTATATGTTAACCAGTAAGCAAGTAAATTAAGTTTTTAAATTCACATTTTCCTTAGGGCTGGAGAAATAGCACAGCAGTTAAAGCGCTTGCCTACCAAGCACAAGGATCTGAGTTTGATTCCCCAGCACCACATAAAGCTGGGTGTAGCAGTACACACCTGTAATCCTTGCACTTGGGAAACTGAGGTCAGGAGATTGCCAAGGCTAGCCTGGGTTACATAGTAAGTTCAGGATGAGCCTGGACTACAGAGTGAGACCCTGCCTACCAATAAATAAATGAATTCTCATTTTTTTCCCTAATAATTCAATGGTTTCAGCTTTAAGTTGAATTATAATTGAAGTGGTCAATAATACTAACTCAACGTCTAAATGAAAGTCTAAATCAAAGTGGTGGAAAGCTTACTCAGCTCAGAGAAATGGGATTTTTTTTTATTCCCTAAAATACTCAAATCCTGAGTGTGTATATTAATGTTTCTGTGTTAGTGACAGAAGAAAGTTTGCAATAAAAGTTTGATCTGGGGTTGGAGGAATGGTTCTGCTAAGTACCCGAGTTTGATTACCCAGCACCATGTAAGCCGGGCGTGGTGGCTCATGCCTGTAACCCCAGCACTTGGGAGGCTGAGACAAGAGGATTGCTGTGAGCCCGAGAGCAGCCTGGGCTCCATTTTGAGTTCAGGACCAGCCTGGACTACAGAGTGAGACTGTCTCAAAAAAAAAAAAAAAATTGAACTGTATGTAAAAAGATATATATTTTAGTATTTATGCAGATCAGCATTTCAAAGCCATTCTAGAAAGAAAAGATACCACTGAGATTATCCACACTCACTTTGTTGATAAGGTTAAATACTGACTCAAAGCCAGAGCTCATGTCTTAGTATCATCGTGCTTCATACTGGACTTCTGTTTTCTGGTTATTTTTGTTAAGTCTGGAGTAGGTCCATCTTAAATGGAAATAGTTATTTTAACACTTTATCCTTACATGGACGAGAGGACACTTTGCCATGACAGGGCTAGAGTGATGACATGCTTGGTAGCACGCAGGCAGAGCAGCTGCGCAGGTGATTACCAGTGCTTCCCAGATCCTCATTAGTTAGCCCGTGCATCACCGATCTCCCTGTAGTCTGTCTTTCCGTCTCATTTTCTCCCTTGGCCTTGGTTCCTTGACTTTTTCCTGAATGGAAATCTCCAGAACAGAGATGGCCAACATTAAACTCCAGAGTGCTGAGGAATAGGATCATTAAAAACAAACCAACCAACCAACCGTCCTCAGCTAGGGTTTTGAGGCCTGGCTCCAAGCCTCAGAAAAGCTGCATGTAGCTTTTTTGATGAGTTGCAGCATAGTGTGGATCTTTGTGAAGGCTGCACATTTAGGAGAGAGTAGTGACTGGCTGTCACGTAACTCCATCAGAAGTCTCAGCTTCAGAACACACATTCATATCTTTTGTATGGGATTGTTTTGGTTAAGGACGGCTTCATCCAGTAATATGGTCTTCTTGGAGAAGCTGAGTAAACAAAGGCTTGCTGGCTCCTGCTGCTGGTTTGCACTTGGCCTTCCAAAGCCCCTTAGGGAAACTCTGCCATATGGATCTTACATTCTTCCATTCCTTGGAGATTTTAATGAAAGACAATATATGGTAATTGTAGTTTTCCTACAAGATATTAAGAAATGAAATCTGATCCAGAATGCTTAAAGATGGGCCATCTTTTAAAAATCTGCCTAGTCTGAGGAGTATATTATGGATTCAGGGTTTTGTGGCACCCCCCTTCAGACTGGATGGCTTTTTCATTAGCACCAAACTAAAGGCAGAATTGGTAGTATAGGTTGTGATACTACCCAAGTTAGATGAATGATAACTTATGTTAATACCACAATTGGCCAGTTCCAGCAGGATCCTTTCCATAATCCTTGCTCAGCCCCAGCAGAGTCGCTCACCATACTCTTCTGTTTGTTGAGATAGGACATTATTTATTTCAAGGAAAAATTAGAAAACATATAGACCACCATGAAAGTAATCTGGAATCTGGGGCTACAGAAAAGTCTATCAGACAGCTCATTGTTGGATAGCAGAGGGAGCTCACACCCATGAAGACACTTAACTGTGCTGAGTGGGGATCTACCAGCACAGCTTTGTTGAAGGAATCAGAGCTTGGAACTTTGAGGGACAGGTCAGGCTGCCAGAGTCAGCACCATCTATCAATACCTGTTCCTGTTACTTTAGATACTGTCCAGAGGAAGTCCTCAGAACAGAAACCTGAGATGAGAACAGAATTACTAGTTTCCTTGTTTTCCAAGAACTAGGGCTTCATGGCAGTAACTGTCATTAGTGACAACGTACCACAAAGGTGTGATCTGTCACATACCTCGTCTGTCAGCCTCATGGGATGGGTGGCTTGAAGGGGTTAGTGTGAACCTGCGTCTAGGGTTGCAAAGGTCAAAATGAACCAAGGTGCTTCTTCTCGGAAAGACCGGCACCATGCAGAGTGCCCTGCCTGGTACTGTTTGCACCACTGCTCGGCTGGCTTACAATCCCAGGGCTTTGAGCCACCTGCAAGTCATATATTGAATTGGTGACTGTTTTAAATGCTTGATAGTGAAGGAAGTCTGTTTTTTTTTAACAGCCTCTTGACTAAATTATGATGTCCTGCTAAAATCAGTTATTTGACTATTCTTTCATTCTCTATGACCGTATTAGCTGGCTAAGGTAGGGTATAGAAATTATGATTCAGTGTTACTTTAGGCCACCTGAATTAGACTACTCTTGGAAGTACTGAAGCCGGCTGTTAATCTTAAGCTGAATTTTCCTTAATGTTCTATTATTGGAATTTTTATGTTGCAACTAAATAGCATGTTTCCTCAGGACTGGTGCTACAGGTCTTAATGTTACTATTTTAGTGTATATTACCTTGTTTGTAGTATTGCTTGCTTTGGTTTTGGTTTGTTGCCTGATGCCTCAACAAGCCTGTGTATGTATGTATTATGTATGTATGTATGTATGTGTCTATTCACAAGAATGAGGGTGGTATAGAAACCGACTGCTCAGATAATAAGGTGCTCAATAGTTATCTTGAGTGCCGTTTATTGAAGTTATTGATTTGTCATACCACTTTCTCCCAAGCTGGGTGTGGTGACGGCTGCCTGTAGTGCCAGTGCTTAGGAAACTGAATCTATATTGAGTGAGCCCATCTTAGTTTGTGTAGTGAGTTCAAGGCCAGCCTGGGCTATATAGTGGGCTCTGTCTCAAAAAATATGTATATATAAGCAAGCCATTTTTTCTATTTTGATTATTGTTAAATGTTTAGTGTTGTCTGCATTTTTAAGCTGTTAAAACTAAATTGGTTGGGGTATGCAGAAGAACACACAGACCAGACGTAAAGCGGTAAAGGCGTGACATTGAGCCTGACGAATATATTCTTCTATCTTGTTGGATTTTTAAATCAACTCAAGAAGTTTATGATATTTTATGTTGGGAGTGATTAGATTAACTTGTTTTTAGCTTTCCTGAATTATAAAAAGTTGAAATTTTGTATTTAATGGTGTACCACTCAGTAGAGTCTGTATCTTGCCCTATTTTCAGACTGTTCTCAGGGGAAATGTGAATGTATTCTTATTGCCAATTTTCATTTAAAGTTTTACAAGTGGTTAGTTTCTATCATAACTTAAGCAACTGTTTTTTCACCATTTTACCATCAAGCAGCATGTTATTTCCCACTCCAAATGATATCTAGGAGGATTTTCTTCACCTTGTTCTCTTTTTACACTTCCTAGTTAATATTTCCCAGCAGCCCATTTAAGGATGTCCTTGAGAGGTTGAGCAGCTCTATTGGATAATCAGGGAAGTGGCCATTTGATTTTACGACTTAGGACTTCATTTATTGGTGAATTGTTGGTAAACAGAAATGTGAGCAGTGGCTTTCATGAACATTTCACCTTATTTGGGATTCTAGTGTGATTAGGATGTCAAGGAATAGCAGTGTTCGGAAGGTTTTTTTGCTTGATCATTTAGACCTAATTGATATATACATGAAATGTATTCTAGAATTTCCTCCCACTTGTTGCACTTTTTAGGTTCTTAAGCATCATTTGGTAACTTTTTAGAGAATGGTTTGTAGCTTGCAAATGTGCAGAGCTGTCCTTATTTGGCAGCCTCTCTGTCCCTTTGGGAAAAACCTAAGAAAAATATTGGGTGTGGATTTGGGACTTGAATTATTTGCTGGTTCTATAAAGAGTACTTGGGAGTTAGAGTTGGTTAGAACTTTTCCTTAAAAGAGGGGGATTCTTGGCCATGTGCTTTCAGGGCATCATCCAGCATCAGTATTTCTGTTTTGAGAAGTAACTGGTCTAAGGTGATGTTAAAAGAAATCTCTTTGTGTCTGATCTCTTTAGCAGGTGGAGCAATCTCAGAACTGTTATGAAGACCTTGAAGTCCTTTGATCTTCACCACTTTGTTATTAGGTGGCCTCTGGACAGTGTGGTCAGTCATTTGAGACTGACTTTAATTTAAAACAAAGACCTCTGCCTCTACTCAGGAGGTTGAAGGAGTGAATTTTATGTTTGAATGAAGAAGTGAATTATGGAAGAAGAGTATATGTCCCTGACCTTCCCTTAAAGCATAAGTCCAAATAGGCTCTCAGGAAAGAGGATTTGTGAAGACATCAAATAGGAGATGTGACTCATTCATACTTTTTAACACTTCTTTGCATCATTGGAAAAAAGATACCTGTGTTTTGCTCACCCTACTATTGTATCCAGCATTGTTTCAACATGTCATTTCCTGTCTCCTGTTTGCCTTCTGTCTCAAAATGCATGTCCTCAGGTGACTTGTTCTTAAATTTTTGCTACCAGAATCCCAGGAAAAGTTTGGTTGCATATTGTCTTTGTTTTTAAGCCTACTCTTTCCCAGATTCTTTCTGTATTTCCATATTGCGTACAAAGGTGGGCAGAAAAAGTGCTTCAGAGATTGCAGACTTGCAGAGAAAGAGGTGGGATGAGAATGCCCTCCCTTCCTGTCTGTCACATTTGCTCCAGACGCTGGGTTGTACAGATTCATTTTCCTTGCATTGCATGTTTCTTCCAGAATTGGTTCAGTCAGATTAATCATGGTTTTTGAAAATAACTAGTTTTACCCATTTCCAGTAAAGAATCATAATCAATTAATATTCCTTTATCTGAGCTGGCTTCCAGAGGTGGAAACAAATCAGGGTGTTTCCCAACAAGTTTCTTTTTTATTGGGGTGAGGGAACCTGTTCGTAAACAAAAGTACCTCCAGAATCAAAGCAGCAACAACATATTTTAAATCAAAGATCAAGGTAAAAAATTTTTATCATTGCCTGTGGAATCCTGTACCCATCAATCATTGTATCTCCCCTTCCTGTGCCCATGCTCCATTTTCTTACTGTATTTTTAGTCACTTCCTTTCTGTGAAAGGTCGCTAAGCTTTTTTCTTTTCCACTTTTTTTTTCTTTTGCTGCCCTTTAAATAAAAAGTAGCAGATTGGATGGATGTGTACATTAAGTGTTTGAAATTTTCTAAAAATTCAGTCAGGAAACCAGCTATGGAAAGGACTTAGTAGCTTCTGAGAAGTGCTGTCTTGGATCATCACTGGCTCAGTACTTTCCGAAGGAGAACCTAAGTGCTATACTTACTGTGAAATCTCTGCCTGAAAGCAGATGCTCCTTTTGGTAGCCAAACACTTTGATTGCCTCCGTGATAGTCAGATAGAGATCAAAGTAGAACACATCAGTAAGAACCTCTTTCTTCCAGTCCATCTTTCAGAATATATGTATGTATGTAACAGAAGTTGGAGAAAGAGCTCTTCCCAAGTCAATTGCAAAATGTTTCCATTTTTAGTTGTCACTGCTTCCTCAAGTGGTCATTTCTGTGAATTTTGTGTGAGTTAGATCAGTGTTTGAGATTGGTAAGTGGTGCACAAGGCATGTTTTCTTTTTTTTGCAGTCATTACGCTCATCCAGGTCTCTGTACTGCACACTGCAGTAGTGTGTAGCTGTGAAACAGGGGTTTTTGCTTTGTTTTCGTGTATGGAGTAACTGGTTTCCTCCACTGTGTGTTTGGATGTCATGCTATGTCCACCTCCTCCACTGGCTACTGAGAAAATCAGCATAAGCCCTGTCAGATTGTCTCTGGCAGCAGCTCCTAATAGTTATTTATGCTTTTGGAATTGTTTTGAGCTCCTAAAACCCTCTATCAATTTCATTTTGCATTTCTTAATTTGTGTAATATATGTATATTCTCTTCTTCCCTTCTCTCAACTCTCTACCCACCATTTTGTTTTTAAAATGTTTAGTAGTTTTGTACAAGATGAGACTTAGCCTTGGGTATTTCTTGCTGAAGCTTTAATGCTTTGTAAATAAAATTGGATGTTTATTAAAGAATAAGTATTTATGTTTGTTTGTAAACACTGATCACTTCTGAAACTCACCAGCCACTTCATTTCTGTGCACCGGGGAAGTGCCTTGTTATATCGATGGTAGGTCCTTTTGTGTGGGAGTATAGAGCTGGGAGGGGCAGAGGTGGTCAGAATGTGTGGGTTTCTTCCTCTAGCCAAGAGTATGGAACTTGTATTCAGGAATTGAAAGAGCTCCAACTTCTTTGAAATAAAAGTTGATTTTGATCAGAAGATCATCTAGGAAAATTATCTAGAAACAGTCTCTTTCCGGATTCTCTTAACTCAGCATAAGTTTGTGTAATTGCTGTGAAGAGAACAATAGTGCTAGATATTTTAGATGGTAAAAATACATGCTGCGAGGATCTTTCTTAACCTAATAGTAGATTCCTCTTTACTAGTCATTTTTCTTTATCAAGTAGCATTAAAACCTATCGAATACTTGTTATCTCAAGAATGAGACACTTGACAGTCTGTTGTCTCTTAATGTCAGAATAAATATCTGCTTCTGTCATGTGACTGAGAACCCATCCTTGACATCATGCTTGGCATCATAGCTGTTTCCTAGCAACCTCATCAACCTAAGAAGAATGAGTACTGCTCTGTTCTGTAAGGCAGATGGAGCAGGTCCAGAGGCAGGCAGCAGCTCGTGTCCTACCCTGCAGGTGTCTTTAGTCCCCTCTGGGAAAAAAAAGTGTGTGCATCAGAGGGAGCTGACCGAGATGTGGCCTTCCTGCTCGTCTAGAAGTGTGTCTTGGCCCTAGACTTTGGGAATTTTCATTTTTCCCTGAAATTTCCTAAACACGGTGTTTGACACTTTACAAAGTGATTTCATGTGCCTTTTATCATTTTATACTCAAAGTGACCTTCCTGAGTAGTGCAGGTAGGTCTTCATTTACAAAGGAGGAATTAGAAATTCAGAAAGGGTAAGTCACATGCCTCCCAGTTTAGAATTCTTAATTCTTTTTATAGAGGTTTTAGTAACATTTCCAGTAAATAATTCAAGTTATTGAACTTTAATTCAGTTCACATTACCTCTCTCATTTTTGTTTAGGTTTTTTAGACTGCAGTATTTATGTTTTTTAGTTGGTCAGATTTAACTTGGGATTTTGAAACCATTTAGCTCTGCCCAGTTACGAGGGGAGGGGAGGTGAGGAAGAGTATAACCTCAACTTGCATTAGGGCTAATTTGGAAATTCACTTCAGCTTCTGAAGTCTTTTTGTGTTTGTCTCAAGAGGTGGATTTAAATTCATTAAGGGGATGTGTGAAGAGTGAAGGCTGGTAAGGAGACCGTTAACAAGCATAGCTAGTAAAGCAGTGACATTTGATTCTTGTCTTTCCTGCCATGGGCCTCCAACTATGACTAAGAACTGGGCTTCTGTGTATTTGGCGACATTGTTTTATTGATTATGTGTGTGTTCTATCTCTTGGTGTGGAAGCGTGTCACCATATCGAAGAAGTTATGACACTGGAGGATGACCTAGGATACCTGGAGGTCTGAAGTGATGACTGCCCAGACATGAAGACTTTGGCCACTAGTTGCATCCGTGGAAGCCTGGTATTGGCCTTTTACGTACCTTTGGCATTGACTTCGCCCAAAACACTGGCCATCCCTGACAAGCTGCAAGAAGCTGTGGGGAAAGTTATTGTCAATGCCACGTCCTGTACTGTCACCTGTGGCCTTGGCTACAAGGAGGAGACTGTCTGTGAGGTGGGCCCTGATGGGATTAGGAGAAAATGTGAGTCCCAGCGCCTGGAGTGTCTGACCAGCTGGATCTGTGGAATGCTGCATTTCACTGTTCTTGACGGGGAGGAGTTTGAGCTTAGCTGTCTGAGTTCAGATATCCTGGAGATTGGGCAGGAAGCCTTCCGCTTCACCTGGAGACTCGCTCGGGGTATCATCTCAACGAACGATGAGGTGTTCAGACCCTTCCAGGCCTACTCCCACTTTGTGAGGTTCAGACCTGCTCAGGAGTATGATTCTGGGACTTACCGCTGTGATGTGCAGCTACTCAAAAACTTGAGACTGATCAAGAGGCTCTATTTTGGGCTGAGGGTCCTTCCTCCGAAGTTGGTGAACCTCAATTTCCACCAGTCCCTTACTGAGGAGCAGAAGTTAGTAGATGAGGGCTTAGAAGTTAATCTGGATAACCATTCTAAGCCTCATCACACAAAGTGGCAGAAGAAGGTGGCATCAGCCTTGGGAATAGGGATTGCTGGTGGTGTAGTTGCTGGTATGTTGGCTATCGTTGCCATGTGCAGGGTGTTGAGAGGGCCCTGTGGTGCTGACTGCCTCAGGAGCTTACAAGCCTTGTTCCTGAGGGACTAGCAGTCCTGGAAGCCAAGCTAGCTTTCTGGAGTGTTCTGGCTGGCTAGGAGTGGAATGACGAAGACTGGAGTGACGGGGATGGCCACCGTCGCTGGCTTTCCTTCCAACTGCCTGCCACCAAGTGCTCAGGAAACTGACTGCAGGCCTCGCCCATGCTCCTGGGAAGAGTTCTTGTCTCCCAAGCTTGCATTCGTGATCTCACCTTTATGTTATAATCCATAATCCTTCTGCTTTGATTTCCTCTTCTGAGTAGTGCATTCCTGTAGAAGTTGGTAATAATAACTTTTCTAATAACCTTTTTCCCTTTCCAATAAAAGTCATTCACAGTAACTATATGAAAGCCTAACCTTTTCCTTGCTCTTTATTTTAAAATGGATTGCTTTTGTTTAAACAGTCCCATAATCAATCTGGGTTTCTTTAGAGTACACATTGGACAGATTGTCCGCTTTGTGCAGGGCATATGCCCATATGTGGCAGAGGCTGTCAGTAATAACATCTGACTCAGGTATGTAACAGCTGCTTGCTAAATGTTAAAAATGATCTGCCCACCATGTCCTTCCCAGGTGAACTCTGTGTTAACTGTTAAATTGAATTTTCCTGGCAAAACTGGGATCCTTCACTTCTGCACTGTAACAGCCCCTTGGTTTGCTCCCTGTCAGTGCTCTGACGCTTGTGTTCTTGGAAAGGTCAAGTGTATTGGTTTCCTGTAGCAGCCCCAGCCCCGGGGAGGACCAAGACCTGCCTTCCTCCACAGGAAATCCAGTCTTACGGGTCCTCTGGGCCTTCAGTCTGTCTGAGATAACTGGCTTTTGGAGCCAACAGGGAAAAGGCTCTTGGCCACCAGCTGAACTAATCTGCTGGGAGAATTACAGCATTTCTTCTCCTTACCTTTTCCTACTTCCAGAAGCAGTAGCAAAAAAAGACAAGTGGTTTTCTCTTGTAGCTGTGTGTCACATCAGCTGGATGACTGTGAAAAATAGGTTCCTGAGCTCCAGTTCTCCAGATACTAATTCAGGTTAAATTGTGGTCGAAGAATCTCCCTCTCGCTCTCTGTCTCTCAGGGTCTCCCTGTGTAGCCCAGGCTAGTCCTGCAGTCCCCTGCTTCAGTCTCTGAGTGCTGGGATTACCGGCGTGCACCAGCATGCCCAGCTCTGTGGTACTGGGGAATTGAACTCAGAGCCTTGTGCCTGCCAGGCGAGTGCTTTAACCACTGTGCCATTTCTCCACACACACACCCTTTTTCTCTTTTAAAAGTTGCAAACTCAGAGAAAAGTTGAAAGGTCTAGTGATCACCCAAAGACCCTTTGCTGAGACTTGTTAGCATTTTTTCTCAATTATCTCTTAAAAATAGATTGATTTTCCTGTACTATTTGAAAATCACAAGCATCTCTATCCTTTCTTTTTTTTCTTCCTTTCTTTTTCTTTTTCCCTTCCGCAGTTTTGGGGATTGAACCCAAGGCCTTTGCACTGAGCTATATATAGGCTAGCCCTTTTAATTTTTGTTTGACTTTTTAAAATTATGATACAAAAGTTTTGCTAATTCTTCTAGACTTGCGAGTCTCCTGCCTTAGTTTCTCATCACATTTGTATCTCCCAGTGAGGTTGTTCTCTTGTATAACCCATGTGACCGATTCCCAATTTTAACATATAGGTTATATTCAGTTTTTCCAATTTTCAAAATCTTAAAGCTTAAAAATTTGTTCCAGTTCTGGGGATTGAATTAGAGCCTTTGTACTAAGCTGTACCTCCAACCCTTTGAATTTATTTATTTTTATTCAAAGGTCTAAGTTGCTAAATTACCCAACCTGGGCTCAAACTTGTGATCTTCCTACCTCAGCCTCACAGAAGGTTAGGATTACAGATTTGTGCCACTATGCCTGGCTTGATTTAATTTTTGATCCAAAATAAAATAAAGATTCAGTTTTTCCCCCTGAAATCTCTTTAATTCTCAACAAGTCATCTGCATTTTGTTTGCTTCTTATGACATTGGCTTTGTTGAAGCATCTGACTCATCTGGTTATCTCAGATGGTGGCATACACTTGATTTGTCATTTCCTCAGGATTAGATTCCTGAGAAATGAATCTTTTATTCATTCATTCATTCATTCATTCATTTATTGAGACAGGGTTTTGCTGTATAGTCCAGGCTGATCCTGAACGCACTATGTAGCTCAGGCTGACCTCAAACTCACAGTAGTCCTCAGCCTTCTGAATGATGGGATTATAGGTGCTCACTGGGCACACCCAAGTCACATGGTGCTGGGGAATTGAACCCAGGGCCTTGTGCTTGCTAGGCAAATGCTTTAACTACTGAACTATACTCCCAGCCCCTATTTTGTTTTGTTTTGTTTTGTTTTTTGAGACAGGGTGTCACTCTGTGGTCCAGGCTGGTTCTGAATTTACTTCAGAGCCCAGGCTGGCCTTGGACTCACCGCAATCCTCCTGTCTCAGCCTCTCGAGTGCTGGGATTACAGGCGCGCACCACCACACCCAGATTATGTGGTGCTGGGGAATCGAACTTGGGTACTTAGCGCTTGACTTAGCACTTGCTCAAGTGCTTTAACTGCTGAGCCATTCCTCCTGCCCCTCTTTTGTTTTTGACAGGGTCCTGAAATCAACATGTAGTAGCCCAGACAGGCCTAGAACATACAGCGATTCTCCTGCCTTAGCCTCCCAAATGCTGGGATTACAGGCGTGCACCACTACACCTGGTTTATGGGGAATTGAACCCAGGGCCTAGAGTTTGCTAGGCAAGTAAGAAATGAATTGCGTGTGCGTGCGCTTGAGTGTGTGTGTGTGTGTGTGTGTGTGTGTGTGTGTGTGTGAAGAAATGGCTTTATTGGGAAACTTATAAAAGGGAAAAGAAAGGGTAAAACTTCTGCTAGTAAGAAGGGGGACCTGGAAATGTGGATGCCCCTCCAAGAAATGAATCTTAAATATCTTTGATATAAGATCCCTACCCAGATACATACTTAATTGTATCACTTCTCAAGCTTAAAATACCAGATGGATCCTCAACTCATGATAATAAGCTACATATAAAGAGATCATGACAAAGTATCTTTGTCTTTCAAAATTTTTACAGGTGGCTCTGATACATAGCTAGAGTCGAAAACCGCAAGCTCAGCCGGGCCCATGCACAGAAAGGCATCTTCGCTATTACTCTTATTTTGAAAAGATTTTAAATTTTCCACACACTGTGAACCTGCATTCTCTCCACCTCAAAGGAATAGATTTCCGAAGTCCTGGTTCTGGCCTTGGTTCCACTACTGACTTTGTAATACAGCAAGCTAACTGATCCTCTGTAGGACTCACCTTCTAAACAAGTGATTATGAAGGCCAGTGACATACTGGAAAGGAAACTACCTTGGAAACGGACATACCTGAACTTGAGAACATTGTTAATGATGTCCCTTAGGTCAGTACTGGGCAGCTTGCTGTGCTTTAAAGATGCCCATGAAACGGTATCATATTCTGTATGCAGCACACTTCCTAACATGTTGCTGAGGGATACTGCTTCCCATTTTGTAGGTAGAGAATTGCGGCCTAAGGAGAGCTAAGTCATTTTTCCAGCATTCTTCTGCAAGCAAGTAGCCAAATGTGGTATGCACTGTTGCACAGCTCAGCATGGCACAGGTGCTTTGGGCTCTTGAACTTTGACTCAGGATATGAAGGGGTGGAGCAGGAAAGAGAGCACAAGACCATCAAATGTGTTAGTGAAGAAAACACCAGGTTCAGTTTACTGAGTTCTGCGCATGTAGTCTGCCTGTGGAGGCTCAAGGAGAGGCTGGCTGGACTAAACTGTGGTTCTACAATGGCTGGTGCTTGGTGCCATAGGAAGAGAGGACCCTGTCATGGCATCGTAGTGCCATCTGGGGCACTTTTGCTAAATAGGCCTTAGACAGGTGGTCAAGCACTGAGTGGAGAGACCTCTGCTCACTTTCATTTCCTTCTTCCTCAAAAACCTGGTGGGAGCAGTTCAGATCTTGACCCACTTTGCACTGAAAAACCCAGGGCTGCCTGAGTGTATCTCTGTACACATTTCACCTGCCATCGAAGTTTGACGAGTGAGCAGGAGAGCATGGGGGCTGGAAACTGCGTAGTAATTGTAACCCTTTAGTTGTGAGTAGAGGGCGGAGGCAGCAGTCACATCCTTGCCAGCTGGGGACCACTCATCTCCCTGTAAAGAGGTGACCATTTCTGGAACTGATGAGTCAACCTTCAAATGTCTTAAAAATCAGAGAACCTTTGAGCAGGTCTATCACATAAGAACTGTTTGCCATCACCACGTTAGATCAAGCCCACTCATTCTAGCACAACGCCTGCAGTGCTTCGTGGCCAGCCTGAATTCTTGGTCTGATCTTTTCCCCTCCCAGGACTGACCAAAGCAGTATGGGCTGTGTGGTGCCACTTCCGTAGAGGTGACCATGCAGCGGGGAAATAGGAGCCTCTGGGGTTACAGAATGGGACAAAGAGGTGTGCTTCAACCAGATAAGAAAACAGCTGCAGCCAGCCACCTCAGCAGGTTGAGAAACCATCTTTATTTAAGAACTTTGTCTGCTACCAGAGTCAATAAATAACTACCGTTATAAGAAATACAAGAATGAAACCATGGGCTGAGGGCGGGGCTCCGTTTGAACAAAGCCTTTCGAGTCAGTGGTCCAACAAAGCCCTAGCATTTGCGGAGGCCAGGACGCTAAGCTGTGTGTACTCCCGAGAGGGTGGTCAGCTGGCTTCTTGGGCTAGGACAGGATGCATCCCTAAGGCACAAAATACCTCAGGCTTCCTGAGGCTGCCTGGGGCTCTGGGCAAAGCCGTGGATGCATTCTGTTCCTCCCCTTTATCCTTTACTGCCCTGTCTTCCTGAAACCTGTGGCTGTATATCCACATCCTTGGAAAGCCACCACCAACCAGGCACCTGTTTCTCCTTTGAAGGACCTTAGAAAAATGCCTCTTGAATCCCTCTTACACTCCTCCAGGAGCCTCTTTGGCCCAGGCTCAGTCAGGGCTAGGGAGATGAAGCACCATCTTTGTGTCTGTGACACAGGTGCAAGGGTACTGTCGCCTCTCCAACATGCAGGGTCACTGCTGGCAATCTCAGTTTGGCGTGAAGAAGAGGTGATGGGGAGTGGATCATCCTTAGCCACCTGGGCTCTTGCCCTGAGTGCAGGCTGAATGGCTCTTAGGACTGCCCAGGGGCAGTGCCCACTGGGGAAGGCACTGGGAGGTAACCACAATCCCTGGGATGAGCCTTCCCCCTTAATGGCTTCCTGGAAGACCGCAGGACCGCAGCAGAAGTCATACCCAAGACTTCCTGTGCTCCACACTTTAATGCTAAGACTGTCAGCTCTGGAAGGACTTAACAGCATCTTCCACCAGTCAAGTTACAACTTTACCTGACTGACCTCACAGAGACACTCAGAATTCCTCAGAAGTCCCTTGACATGAGGCTGCTTAACCTATTCCAGGACTTTTCGCAAAGCTTTTTTTCTGATGCCTCATTTTAGTCTATTACTTCACCAAAGAAAAGTATCTCTTCTCACAGCTTTGCTGTTCTCTGGCGCCATCTGTGTCATTCCTTCCCCAAATGAAAGTAGAAACTGACACTGCAGGGCCCAGAGGGCAGACATTCACACTGTTAAAGTCACAAGGGCCAATGTCCAAAGCGTCATAGCCTGAGCTCCCGTGGATGCAGAACGGGGCACCTGTTTCCCCGGCCCCTGCAGAAGTGTCTTCCAGCTGACTGTCCTTCATCCTCAGGGTGTTCATTGGTCACTAAGCTATGGGCCACAATACTTGTCTGTGACGATTCCCTTTGTCACTTCCTCTGGGGCCTGGTGTGCGAAGGGGCAGTCTAGAACTGAGTCATGACTAATAGGATGGAATAAGCCGTGCTCAGCTTCCCCAGCCCAGCAAGAAAGACAAAAATCAGCAGCCCACTGGGCCTGGTGGGACAGGTTTAACCCCAGAACTCTGGGAGGCAGAGGCTGGAGGACTGCAAATTTGGGTCTAGCCTGTGCAACTCAGACACTTAGACCCTATCTCAAAATCAAACTGAAAAAAAAAAAGGAGAGGAGGGGGTTGGGGATATAACTCGGTGCAAACATCCTGGGTTAGATCTCCAGTACCACAAGTTGCAGGAGAGGGCTGTAAGAGGCCCTCTAATCTAGCATGTTCCTCAAGGCAAGCTCATGTCTAAGCCACCCAGCAGGAGGTGGTTCCCTTTTATAAATATGCATGTCCTGAAACTCTAGTGTACTGTTAAATCTTCGTCTGCACTCTACCCGAAATTTTGGGCTGCATGATCTTGCTCCTTTAGTACAATCCTATCTCCCCAAATTCTGCCTGCACAGCAGTCAGAGTTTCTTGGTTAAAAACACTTTCAAGGTCTCCTTACAGGTTGCCTCTCCATCGTCACAGACCTTGTTTGAAGTAATTAAGGCCCTCGGCTGTGAGTATTTCTTCAAGCAAGCTTAGAGGCTGCAGCAGACCCTCTTCCCCGGCTAGCTCGGGAGCTAGATTAGCTCATCCCCAGCCCAGCTACTATCTTCAGCTGAGGATGACAGCTGTTTGCTGCATCCCCCGTTACAGTCGAGGCAGTGAGGAAAGAATTTGAGAAAGCTTAGAAAATTTCTTCCTTTCCGTGTTCCCTTTCTGTTCGAGAGCCAGGCACAAGCCAAATCACAGCCAGCAGGGGACAAAGAGAGATGCCAGGCCAAATCCAGTGTCTGTTAGGGCAGTGGCTGAGAGCTGAGCTCCAGTACCCTCGTGCATGGGAGGAGGGCCAGGGAAACGGTCCTGCACTGGGGTCGGAGGGTGTGGGAGTAGCAGGAAGGTGTGTGAGTTTACATTTTTAAAAAACTGTAATGGGTAAACATCAACGTAAACCTGCCCAGGAAAACAGAGCAGGACTTAAATGTTTAAAAACCATAACAAAATAGATCTCTAACTATAAACTACAGAAAACAGGCTCAAGGAGCTTTGGGTGCAGACACCCTGCCAGGTGGCTGCCCCGCTGCTCCTGAGGGGAATGGCCACCTGTCCCAGCACAGGCTTGTGATGCTACTGTGGCCCAGACCGGGGATTCTGGCCTTGCGGTGGCCTCTCTTCCTGGAGCAAGGGTGATGGGGACAGGGGCTTCAAGCCAGAGCTGCACGGTGGTTCCCAGCAGAGGCCAGGCGTAGGAGGCAGGAGAGTCCAGGGGCCTGCCTGTGCCTGGGCTGTGCCGGGCCAAGCTGATGCTTGAGCTCAGCCCGCTGAGGTCTTGAGTGCTTATCCCCCCGGCCTCAGACACCTTCACTGCTCAGCCAAACCTGCTCAGCACTACCTTCTCCCCTGCAGACATACAGCCTTGAACAGGCAGGTAGGAACCTGAGTCCTTACCCCAGCCCATCCACTCCTCGGCGGTGTAACCATGGGGATCCTACCCCTCTCTGGCCCTCCATTTTCCTCATCTGTGGAGTACAAGGCATGCACTTGAGCTCTAAGGCCTCTTCCTCACTCTAACAGCCTGGGACTGGTAATACACCCTGAACTTCAGGTGGATGTCCTCTTTATTAATACCTGTATATTCTGGCAATGCAAAAGCGTTGGCTGAGCAGTTTTGGGGGTGAACCTCACCAGGCGGTCCAGAGAACTCCTGGGAGCAGCCAGGGCCACGTTGTTCCTCGCCCTTTTCAGAAGCCTCCCAATTGCAGGACGAGGGAGGACACGCAACGCATGCTGCATTGCGGGCTGGCGCCCAGGGCCTGCAGTGGGGAGGCTGAGGCAGCCTCAGATATTCAGGCAGAGCTGGAGGAAGGAGGAAGAGGAGGCTCTGCACATAGATCTTGGTGGGGTGAGGGATCTCCCCAAGACGAGCCCTTTAGTCACCCAGCCATCTGAAGTGGCTCTGTCGCTCTAGGGGTGACAGGGTTGGGTTGGCAGTGTTGGCTGAGCGGGCAGAGTCACCTGCATGGTGACTGTGCCTCAGGCCTGGGCAGGTGCCCCCCCCTTTCCACCGGGAGTCCCAGCCCCTCAACCCTTTTCAGCTCCCACCCCCAGCATCCTGAAGTATCAGCCCTTCATATTGAAGGACTCTGGGCTCCTGGCATCAGGGCCTGGATTCTCAGCTGTCAGGACAGGCAGGGCCACTAGGGGGTCACGGAGGATAATGCCAGTCTGGCCATGCTGCTCCCGAGGGTACTAGGAGAGGCTGTGGTCTCAGGGTTTGCCCTCTGCTTAGTTGAGGGAGATAGGTGTTTATGCTCTGTCCCACTTCTGCAGATGGTCCTTGCCCGGTGCCTTGCTGGTTCCAAGACTCTGCTCTTAGGGAGCAGATCCACATGCGGTCCTCAGAGTGTCACCTCTGCTGCTTTGAAGATGTGTGCTGAAACCCCTTTGTCTCACAAGCTTGTTCCTTCCATTCAGAACCCTGAGGGTCCCAAGCACTGGGCTCAGTATCATCATAGAAGTCACTGCCCAGTGCCTCTCAATTTAAAGAAAGAAAAATCCTCACATACTTCTATCCTGTGGCAGAATATGAAATATCCTACCTCCTACAAAAGGGTACTGTTTAACGCAAGTGTTTGAAACCAATCAATTCTGGGCACAGTGTTGGGCCACGTCGGCGATGAGGAAGGAGCCAGGGCCAGCAGGCTGTGTCCATGGGAGGTGGGTGTCTGGCTCTGGGACAGAGAGGGGGGCACTGAGATCAGAGCTCCAGGTAGCCGATGAGGATGAGCACCGCCACAGAAAGGGAGAGGGTGGCGCTGGGATGTGGGGCTGGGCACACTGCCGTGTTTTCCACCATCATGCTTGTGCCTGAAACCAGCAGCAGAAATGGGGGCCTGAGTTAGTGGGACTTGGATCGCCCAGTCCTGCCCTCAAGACAGGACCTGGACCTTTCCTAAGGAGACACAGAGGGCCAGCTAGCTGCAGGCCTGATAGTGCTGATGGCTTATGGCATCCTTAGCCCTTCTCCTAAGGCACTGGCTGGTGCCTTGCTCTTGGCCTTTGGCCTCTTTCTATACCCTGTAAAAGAAGCAAACTCATCTCCCTGGCTTTGGACGGAGGAAGAGGGGCAGCGGCTCGGGCAGTTCTGTGTGGCACTACCTTGTTCCTGCCTGAGTTTTCATATCCCCATGGAGTCTAGGCTGAAACTGCCTAGGATGTTGGATCCTGATACTCATGGGGCAGGGGGGTGGTGGGGGTGGGAGGGTGGTCAAGGAGGGGGAGAGTCGGCACCTCCATTCCTCACGATGTGGACTTCTGCTGGGGTCCCATCTCCACCAGGGCCTGTGGTTCGAATTTGTACTAGGGCATGGCCGATGTCTTCCGGTACAGGAATTTCTATCCAGTTCTTACCGGTGAGGTGGAGAGTGGGGGTTGGATGAAAGTCGTTTTGGTACAGCATCTGTGGAGAGGAGGCTCCTTTCACCAAGGTAGATCCTTCTGCCTTGCTCTGCCCTGGTGCCTGGGAGGAGCCCACAGCGCTCTGGGTCCTTGTGGTCCTGCCTCCCACCCGTCCTTTGGTTTCCCATCTCCCCTGTCTGGCTTCTCATTGGTGGGAGGCTGGCTCTGCAAGCAGCTAGATGAGTTTGACAGTCCCAGGAGCCCAGGAAAACTCCCTCCACCCCATTGCTCCTTCCCCCTCGACCCTGCCTCTCCACAGTGACGCGATCTACTACTCTTCCCTTGTTTAGTTTCTACTACAAGCAACTGAGAGTCGCCCCAGCCGTCAGCTTTCTGCTTCCATATCCCTCAGATCTTCTTACTCTGAGTCGTAGCTCTCTATGCTTCTCAACATTTCAGACCTGGCGGGTCCCTTCCCCACCTTGTAGCCTGTGACTGCAGACTCGTTTCGGAGAGGGACCACGGGGTCCCACTTGATGCTGAGGCTGGAGCTCGAGAAGGTCCAGGAGATGTTGCTGGGAGGTCGCTGTGGTGCTGCCGGAGGAAGAGGAGTTGAAGAGACTTCCACACGGTTCTCTGCCCACCCCTTAACTGTTAGCCAGCCCTCACTGGGTGTCTGCCTATTACAGCTACACCAGAACATTCTGTTGCCACTGCGTAAGAAACAAAGGTCGAGAATATCCAAGGTCAAAGGAGAGAGAGGCTGTGACTTCTACCCTGTGTTTTCAGTGAGCTCGCTGCCTTGCTTCTGGCAAGCCCTGGGCTTATAGGCAGACTAGAGGACGTGTCTTGTCACTGGAGGAAGAGTAACGCTGGAGATGCTCCCCCCCAACCCCCGTTCCTCTGCAGAAAGACTTACGGGGCTTCATGGTTGTGGCATTTGCAGAGGGGCTGGCAGGCCCAGTGCCGGCCCGGTTGTAGGCCCGCACAGTCACGTGATACTTGGTGCTGGGGTGCAGGCCAGTGACTCGGGCAATGGTGTCTAGCCCTGCTGTTCTTACTCGGTCAGCAGCTGCTTCTTTGTCTCCAGCTTTCCAGTAGCGGATCTGAAGGGGGTGGGCATGCTGTAGGGTCAGTACCAAGCCCAAGATCTCAGGGCCGCCTTGCCAGCTCCCCATTCTGTTCCTCTCTAGCTCATCTGGGTCCTGTGACTCAGTCTCAGAACCTGGTTACTAGATCAGGAGCATCCAGAAAGCAGAGTCACATGAACGTAAGTCCCTGTGACTCTGGCAGGGCACTCTATCTTGGGATATTGCTGAATATGTGGGCTGAGGGAGGGGGCTGGCGGGCAGGTAGGGATTAAACAGGAGTGCGTGCCTGCTTAGGCTGGCCATGGCTTTCTAGAAGCCAGTTCATTTCCTTAACTCAAAGGCTTCTGGGCCTCATAGTACTCTGGGAGGCTAAGGCAGGAGAATCACAAGTTTAAGCCTCGCCTAGGCAACGGGGGGAGACCTGTCTCAAAAAAATAAATAAAAATGAATAAATAAAATCAGAGCTGGAGATGTGCCTTAGTGCTAAGGTCCTGGATTCAATCCTCAGTACCATCAAAACCAAGCCGAACCAAACCATTAACCCAGGGACTAGTTACCACAGGAATTCTGCTAGGGATATCAAGTACAAATTTGTACTTGTAAAGTAGCCTCCAGACCTCTAGCAACATTATGATGGCTAAGCAATGAATGCAAGCCCATTTTAACTAAGACGTCTCCCCAGCCAGGGGCTGAGGTTGGCGTTGTCCCTCCCTACGCCAGCCATCTGTACTGGAGGGCATCTCCACTGTCACTAGGAGGCCCAGCCTGGCGGGTCTCCCACAGACAATGCTGTTCCTTGCTTTTCCCTTTCCCTCCCGCTTGATTCCTCTTGTTATCCATCTACTTCCCAGGTGTCCTCTGTGGGGTTAATAGTGAGCCCAGTGCTCGGGCCAGAGGCTGCTGGGTCCAGAGTTCCCAGGGATGGGACCAACAGGTACACAAAAGGTTCTGCTGCCCTGTGTGCAGTCTGAGGAGGTCAGGCTGGGTAAACTCCAGCATGAAAGGAGCAGGCGGTGACCCTCATGGGTCTGTGCCTCCTCCCTGTCCTTCTCCCATCCCCCCCAGCACTGGTATTTACTTCGAGGCTGACTCAGGTCTGTTTTCCCCCTGGGCTGCTAGCCAGGGAGTGCTGGCGATGTTTGCACCCACAGTGCTGCAGACTGGTGTGCCATGTCAGTGAATAGTGATTCCAGGAGGAATGACCAGGAAGTTGCCAGCTGTCCCCGTCAGGGTTTGAGCCCTAGCCCCCCTTCCTCTCCCAGGCCCCATCTTGGTTCTTACCTCATAACCCAAGAGGATACCGTTGGTGTCCTGCTGCACGGGTTCCCAGGTCACATTCATCTCTGAGGATGATACTCCCTTGGCCCAGACCTTGGGAGGGGCCACCCTGGGCTCTGAGGACCAATTACAGAATGGATTTGGATTCCAAGGGCCTGCTTGTATCCTGCAGAGCAGGCCCCAGCCAGGACTGTGTTTGCTTAGGCACTTGGAGGAGAGCCTGGGGCCCAGGAGGCAGGCTGAGTGGGACCTCCTGGGACCCTCAGGGCCTACTTCTTTCCCCAGAGAGCCCCCTCCTCCCTCCTGCGCCCCTGTGAGGGATAAGGTAATCAGGGCCAGAAGTATGCAGCGCTCTTATCACCTGCTACGGTTGAGTTGGCTGTGAGTTGGCGTGCCCACCCTACAGCCCCATGGACAAGCAGTTGGGGCTGAGGGGTGGCCAAGGGTGGCCCACCTTCCTCCGCTGAGTACACGAGTGCAGTGAGGCTCTCGGGCCCATCCCCGCGGCGGTTGTAGCTGCGGATCTTGACTTCAAAGGGTGTGTAGGGCCGGACACTCTCATTGCTGTAGACGAAGTACTGGGCATCGGCGCCAGGCACCTGGGCTGTCTGCCAGCTGCTGCTGCCCTGCCTGCGGAAGGACAGCAGGTAGCCGAAGCCGTCTCCGTTCTGGTACTCCCGTGACATGGGCTGAGGGCAAGAGTGTGACATGGGCAAAGGGGCGCAAGCGCATTTCCCTGCCCATTTTTTTGTTCCACTCAACCTTCCCCAGGAACACCTGTGCTCACAGTGGTTTAGACTGTAGTGAATTTGGGGGGTGCAGAGAGGGAGGGAAAAGAGGAGAAAGTTGTGAGCCTTCGAATCAGAAGTGCCTCACTGCACACGGATCCAAGGGAGGCTGAGTCAAGAAGGGAAAAGAAGGGGGCAGGCCTGTGCTCTGAGAATTGGAGGCACATTTCTTCTTCTGTCCCCGCCAACTTACAGTCCAGTTGACAATGAGCTCTCCAGGGGCTCCACCTCCTCCACTGAGTCCTGAGGGTGCCACTGAAGGGGCTGGTAGGGACAAAGGAACACAAACTCGTCTTGTTAACGGTCGATGAGGGAACAAACGGTCCAAGCCTGTGACTATAGAACATCCCAAGATAGGGGCACCCTGGTTTTGTCTTCCAGCAGCCCATTAGGGCATGGCCTCTGGGGTCAGACCAAGATCAAGCCCCACCTCTGTCATTTACTAGCTGTGTTTCGCTGGGCAATGTACTCAACCTTTCCAAGCCTCTGATTCTCTTCTCCCTAAGACAAAAATAATCATTTTCTCTAACAGGCTGCAACAAGAATGAAATTGAATAAGAGAATGACTCGCGTAGAGTAGATGCTCCTTAAATAATCATTGCCCTGCACATTTCTTTTGGCTTAAACTAAAACACAGAAACCAACTCCAGTTTGCTCTAAATATAGGCCAAGGAGTAACTCAGAGCTGCAGTTAATGGAGAAAAAAAAAAAAAAAAAAAAAAAGACCTAGCAACAAAACAAACAAGACCTTTTCTTTTGGGCTCCAAGGTCTTTATAACTATTTTTCTTCTGGTGGAAGATTTAATTTCCTAATTGCCTTTAGTGTTTAAAAAGCCGATATTAAGCCAAGGATTTATTCCTTAACTCATGCAGTGTGGCAGGAGTAACTCGGCTGATGCTCTCAATATTTCTGTGGAGACTTTTCGTGAATTCTGCCATATTGTCTTCAGGCTCGAGCTTTACGGGACTAATAGACATAATGCCGATTTGATACCTCTCCTCTTCAGGGGAGAGAGACCGCGACCCAGAACAGTCAAGTGACTTGCCTCTGGTCACACGCCTAAGGCTCAGCCCAGCTAGAATTCCACCTCAGCCTGATTGTAAAGCCTACCTCTTTTCTTTGCAACGTAGTTATCTTGTGCTTATTAACTCCCCTGATAGGGGAAGAAGGAAACCCCTCACCATCAAGAAGTCCAGGGCAAAGGAAAGTGCTGTGTCCGGCATTTCTTACTCAGGAGAGGCATGAGTTAAAAATGTCCTATGATTCCACTCCTGGAGGTGGTGGGCAGATTATTCATTCCTTCCTTTCCAGCGGAGCCATGGAGACTGGCTGCTTCCCTAGCCCAGTGCATAGCACACACGCAGCACACCCACTGGCACACCCACCTACACGTGTTTACACACACCCCTTTCCAATGAACTGATTTCTGGTACAAGTGTACATCTAGAGGAACATCTCCCCTCCACCCAGGGTCCTGGGTTCAACACCAGGCTGTCAGTGTGACCATTCTCTTCTCCAAACTTTAAACTTAAAAAAAGTATCATAGATTCACATATGTAGTTGAGCTGGTTGGCTCCGGGTTTAAATGGGAGTTTGCCCTAGTATGTCCACCTGTGCAGCAGTGCTGGTCTTAACTTGATGATCTTTTTCATCTGTTTTGGTAGAAAGCTCAAAGCCTGGTGAGCAGGGTTGGGACTTTATAAGGGTTGTTCACTGGGGATCCCTGTAAGGGGGGCCAGTATCTCTGCCCTGCAATATCTCTTTGGGACACCAGACTTCTGACCTGCCTCCTTGGTCCGGATTCTGCTGGAGGGCCCACTGGGCTCGCCTGTGCCCAGGATGTTGCTGGCTATGACCCGGAACTCATAGTCCATCCAGGGTGTGAGGCCCAGCACCTGGGCGGTCTCTGCGTTGCCCTCAATGTTGGCAGGATCTGCAAGGCACCAGGGTATCCGTGGGCAGCATCTGTTTATTCGTCTGCACGTAGGGGCAGAACCACTTTGCACCCAGCCCTCATTCCAGTATTGTTAAACCCCAAACTCTCAAGCCCTCTTTCAGAAATGACTAAGAAATGAGTAAACCTGACTTGTCCCTTTGCTAAGGCCCGTGCACCCCACAGCTCATGAATATTTTTGTTGCTGCAGTAATAATCCTTCCAAGTCTTACAGGGCACAGATGGACACCTCCTCCCAACCTTCTCCCCACTCTCCTGCTAGATGACTATCTATGCAACTTTCCTCCTGCTGGCCTGAGTGCGCCCTGTGGCAGTGTGTGGACTGCGTGAACCATCTCTTGTCTTAGTCCTGGCCCTCTGACCCCTGACCTTGATCCCTTCCACAGCTGGTCCTTTTTCAATACTGGCCTAAGAGGACAGGGAGGGGCTCACACTTACTGGTCCGAACCTGCTTCCACTTCCCAGAAGGTGGAGTGCGAGCTTGCAAGGTGTACTTGGCAATGGGGCTGTGGTTGTCAAAGCCACGGCTCCAGCTAAGCTGGACAGTGGTGTCACCGATGTCCCTCACCACCACGCCTCCTGGGGGACCTGGAGGACCTGCACCAAGAAGCAGAGCACAGCGGATCAGAAGCAGGCAGCCTCTTTTTGAACCAACCTCTTTGAGGCCCAGCTTGGGTTGGGGCAGTACCAAGACCGGGCAGGAGAGGGTGCAGTGAACACACTCAGTGGGAGGGGCTTATATGTGACATAGTGGGAGGGGCTTATAAGTGAAGAGGTGGGAGAGGTCAGTCTCAGTCTGGGTATAGTCACTGTGGCCATCATGCAGATGACTGTACATTTCCCAGTATTAAACTTGAAAATATCTGAGTTCAGCTAAGTGTTCCTATCTTGGGAAGTTTAAGGGTGGATTTTGAGGGGGAGGTACTGGAATTGAACCCAGGGCCTTTGTACCGAGTTACATCCCCAGCCTTGTTAAATTTATTTTTGAGAGAAGACCTCCCCGGGTAGCTAAGTCACCTAGGCTGGGCTTAAGCTTGTGATACCCCCCACCACAGCCTCTAGTGTGCTGGAATTATAGGCATGTGCCACCATGTCTGGTTTGGGTGGAGTTTTCTTCTTTCTTTAAGGAACTGGGGATAGGGACAGGTAAAAAGCTGTGTCACCTCGAATCAAGACTGTAGCCTCTTTTGATGCGCTGTCCACTACTGTCTGGGCCATGCATGTGTACTTCCCTCCGTGGCGCAGCTGGGCATTCACGATGGTCAGGTCCCCGACAGTCTCTTTCTACACACGGGAGACAGCCAGAAGGACAGCAGGTCAGAGTAAGTGACCCAGTAGGCCATGAGACACTAAGCAGATCAGAATGTCCGTGGGCCTTTCTGCAGCATCTCAGTTTTTCTGCCTGTTCAATGGGAGAAAGCAGCTGCTCCCACTTGATACCACTGCGGACTAAGCAGCAAAATGTGTTACAGAAGACAGGCAATGACAGTCCAAGTTAATAATGTCTTTTGCCTCTGAGGACAAGATAAAACAAAAGCAGTAGTGGGGGGGGGGGGCGTCTTCTGGGTACTCAGAATTCCAAGTTTGTCTCTGACCACCTCCTAAATGCACGGTCTTTGTCTGGGTCTAGGCACGGTGGTTATTACTAGCTCAAGGGTGAGCTGATTGTGTGTGGGCCTCAGGGATGGGGACAGGCTTTGGAGGGTCCCGCGGGTGGTGACAGATGAGGTCCTTGGGTCCTCTGCCTTTCTGAAAGGAAGAAGGCGCCTCACCACACTGGCCCTCCGGTAGTGCCCCCCAGGCTTGTCAAAGTCGATGGGGAAGTCATCCAGGGTCCAGGTGAAGGTGAGGTCCATGGTGGGGTCATGGGAGGCATGGCACTGTAGGGTCAGGTTGTCACCCAAGTTGATATCAGCACTGGAGGGTGCCAGAGTGATTTTGGTTGCATCTGTAAAAAATAAAATAACAAAGTCCCTACGTGGATATGGGAGGAAAAAGGCCCAGAGAGGGACCACACAACAGGATAAGAAGCTCTGTTGTGTGCCCTGGGAACAGGCAGAGGCATTGTAACCAACAGATGTCCTGGCCCCTCCACAGCCCTGTGAGCATGTCACAGGCAGTATGGCACAACCAGATTCTGGATAGTAGTGAAGGAGTGTCCCTGAGTGAGACTGAATCCTGGAGTAGCCTCAAAACCAAAGCAGATGGGGAGGATGACACCCTGCCCCTGAGCCTGGCCACCCCAGCAGGACACAGTCCTTACCGCGTACAGACAAAATCCCAGTGCTGTTGGCCTTGCCCATGAAATTCTCAGCAAAGCAGGTGTATTTGCCTTCATCAGATCGGCTGATGTTCCTTATTGTCAAGGTGCCATCTGGGGTGACTGTCACTCTGTGTTAGGGACAAAGCAGATCTGGCCAATCCAGGGACACTGTGACAGCCATGGGAAGGGGGCTGGCCTCCAACAAGAACAGGAAGAGCAAGTCAGCTCCATGGGTGGGGGGAAAGAGAAGGTGGTACCTGCTGTTGTTGACTAGAATCTCAGTGCCTTTGCTCCAGAGCACTGTGGCCTTGGGGGCTGCCCGGGGCTGGCAGGGGATAGTAACCTCTCCACCCCTGGCTGCGGGGATCAGACGCCTGACGGGATTCTGCCTGAAGTCAGGAGCCAGTGCTGGAAGGAAAGGGCAGAGCCACATGGTGACTATTACCCTTGATTAAGATGTCATCTGGCTATGTGCTACGCAGTGCAAATACTTTCTGAGACCAGCTCATGAACTCCTAGCAGCCCCATCTCCAGAGTCCAGCCTCTTTTCCTCATCCCCGCTGCCACATCGCTGCTTCAAGCTACCAAATCTCCTTCCTGGACTATTGAGAAAACCCTCTGCTTGGTCCTCCTATTACTGCACTTCCCTCTGACAATCTCTTTTCTGTTCAGCAGCTGGAAAGTATTTTTTAAATTAAATAAATGTACAAAGATCTCAGAATGAAGTCTTTTTCTTCTTAAGGGCTCAAAATAAGTTCCTACCTCTCCCATCACACATTGCTCCAACTCTTTTCCTTGTTCACTTTGCTCTGAGCATCTGGATTTCTTTCTTTCTTTCTTTCTTTCTTTCTTTCTTTCTTTCTTTCTTTCTTTCTTTCTTTTTTGGTTGCCAAAGCATTTTCCTGTTTCAGGACTTTTGCACTTGCTATAAAATTTATCGGGAAATTCACCGGATCTTATAGGGTTGGGTCCTTCCTAACGCCCAGGTCACATCTGAAATGTGACTTCCCCAGAGAAGTCGCTTCTGACCATCTCATCTAACTGGCCTACCTCATCTCCAGCATGCTGCTGGGTTGTGTTTACACTGTATTTTTATGGCCATCTGAAATTATTAAATTGTTTGGTTGTATGTTTATTTAACTCTCACTGGGCTGTAAGCTACTTGAAGGCTCAGGCATGACCTTCTGCATTCTCTCCATAGGAGGGATTGGAGACGTGTTGGATGAAGGAAGAGAGGAATGAATGAGAGTCTTAGTTAAACCTCACTATCAATTATGGAGGTAGGTATCATTTAGTGTATTTTACAGATAGGGAAACTGAGGCTGAGCAAGCGCAGGTCACACAACACTAGCCATAGCTGTCGCGTCCTGGCCACCTGTCATATGAAGGACAGGACATTTCAGCCTCACCTCTCTCATCTCCTCAGCAGCAGGACAAGGGACGGGCTGTTACCATCCACGTGTTACAAATGGAGCAGCTTCCCAAAGCTTGCACAGCTAAAGGTGCTGTTTTAAACAGAATTGGTTGGTTTGGTCCTTGATGTCTTTTGGCACTTTTAACTCGCTGCAGCAAACGTTTGTTTTGCTGGTGCTGGGCACTGGGTGGGTCAGAGACCGTGTCCTGTGGGCTCTCAGTCTAGTGTCTCACCTCCTCTCTAAACTCTCATATCTATTCAGGGAAAGCCAAGGAAACTTGCCCATCTGTGTGTGCGTGTGCGTGTGCGTGTGTGTGTGTGTGCGTGCACACGTGTGCAGATGCTGAAACTCACATCTCCCACTGCTCCCACCTGTGTGTCCCCAAGAGTGCCCCTCTCGGGACACCTGGGCCCTTTACCTTGCACAGCTAGCTCGGCGCTGGCATAGACGGTGCCGTGCTTGTTCTCTGCCACACACTGGTACATGCCTGAGTCCTCCAGGCTCAGCTTGGAGAACCGCAGATCCCCGGCTGACACCTCCACCCGATTCTTTGCAGGACGGGAAGGGAGGCAGGCAGGCATTGGAGGCAACAGGATCAAGGTCCCTCGGGCTGGGCCTACCTCAGGGCCACCTAGAATCTCAGTACTTTGAGATCATCCAGACCTCCCCAGAACCAGAGGGGGCTAGGTGACCCACTAAGGCTCACACCCTGTTTTAGTGACTGAGTTGTGCCTGCACCCGGGTCACTGGGATTCTATCCAGTTGACCATCCTCTGGCCACGTGGCTATGAGATGGGAGGAAGCCCAGAGAGCCACCCCATGACCGCCTGATTGGCTGGGTGGAGGCTGCCTGTGTGAGGGGAGGAGTTGAGGGTGAGGACTCCACAGGGGAAGGGGTGGTCTGTGGGAGGAGGCCCTAGATCTCTTACCTGGGAGGCCAGAGGCTCCCCATTACGCAGCCAGCGCACAGTGGGTCGGGGCTTGCCGGCGGCTGCGCAGCCCCAACGCAGGTTGGAGCCGATGTCCGCCTCCGTGTCTGAGATCACCTTGAGCCACTCGGGCTGAGCTGTGGAGAGCAAAGCAGAGAAATCCGGGATGAGCCGGGAGGTGTCACCAGCTAGTTGAATGGAAAGCCAACGGTGAGGCTGCAGTACTCGTTTCAGACGGCAGAGGGCGCTGCCTGCCTTCTAGGGCCGGAAAGACAAAGGGAGAGGGGGCGGAAGCCGACCAAGGGAAGTCGCCTTCTTTGGGCTGTTGTGGAGACTTAACCCTACTCAAGTCTTCTGTGTGAGTTCTGCACCCTCAGCCGTAGCTCTGAGTTGGCTGCCATCACAGCCTTTCTGGTCCCATAACCTGGGCAGGCGTGGGGCAAGAGGCTCCTCCTGACTGCGGCTGTTCCCTCAGGGACAGGGGTGAAGGCGGGGGTGGAGGTGTCCCTACTCTGTACCCTGCACAATGATGCGGCCCTGGACGGTGTCGCGGCCCTTGGAGTTTTCCGCCTCACACTCATAGGTGCCCTCATCCTCGAAGTTCACGCTGGGGATCTGCAGGGTAGGCTCGGCGGTGGCCCACTGCGGGGACAAGGACCCGTCCACCTTGCGCCACTTGATCCTGGGGACAGGGCTGGCAGGAGAGAGAAACCAGAGGGGTGGGCTGAGTAGGGCACCCCCTCCCGTGCACACAGCTATGGCACTTGGACTCTCAGTCCCTCAGGGGCTGCTGGGCAGCAGGGAAGGGGACTCTGGCGCTAGGAGGGGACAGAGGATACTGTGAGCCAACTGTCGCACTCTTCTCCCAGGTAGATGGGGGCACCAGCAGGGAAGGCACAAGAATAAGCCTCATGTCTCACTTCTGTCCTGGCGCCAGCTGTGAAGCCAGCAAAGCTGCTCCTCTGTGTGACTTGTGCCCTAGGCTGGCCTGCCTCCCACTGCACTGCGGCCTGTGACCTGAGTCTTTATGTGTCTCTTTTCCTGTCATCCCCATTCTTCAAAGGCCCTTTCGTTATTAGCAATCTGTATATTAATACAGACTGAGGAATCAGACAATCTTTTATTTGTGGCACTGAGGCTCTAACCTGGATGCTCTATCACTGAGCCCTACACCCCCAAGTCCTTGTCCCCCCCCCAAATATTTGATTTTGAGACAGAGTCCCATTAAGTGGCCCAGGCTGGGCTCAAACATGCAAACCTCCTGCCTAAGTGCTAGGGTTACAGGCTTTCTCCACCATGTTCAATTAAGAGTCGGAATCCTAAAGGGACAATATTGCCCTCCTAAGGGCTTTTCATGTGAGTTTCTGGAAGCCCAATAACTTTCCACAAAGCAGCAGCCCTGGAGGTATTTGAGGAATGAGAAAATCCAAGTATAAATCACATTTTTTTCTTTTATCCATTCAGCAAATATTTATTGGGCACCTGCTGTTGCTTTGGCCCATTCCTGTGAACTTTTAAATTAAATTTTATTTTTTTAGGGAGAGCAAGACTATGCTTTCTTTTAAAATAGGTTTCTGTGTTAATATTCACAGAACATGTACTAAATGCCAGGGACTGTCTCAGGACTTACTTTTCACAACAGTACTGTAAGGTAGTTACTATTGTCATCATTTACAAAGAGAAAACTGGGACATAGAGAGGATAGGCAGTTTACCTAAAGTTTCTCAGCCAGAAAGAGGCAGAGCTGGGATTTGAACTGGACAGGCTGAGTTGATGTTATTCAACCTGTCTAAGCCTATCATGTGTGGCCAGCAGCACCACATGATCTATACATGTAAGGGCCCTGGTGTGTGATGTGTCACTTGCAGTGAGGGTTGGTCAGTGTCCACTGTACCCTAGCACTCTGCCAGACCCTGAGAGGGACACCAAGATAATTGCATACTGACTGTGCCCACCCTCTACTTGATGTCTCCTGTGTCCCTGAGCACGGGTGCCTCAGCCCCTGGGAGCTCCTCCCACCCCTGAACCACTCACTTCCCAAAGGCGAAGCACTCCAGGGTGACCTGCTGTCCCACCAGCGCATACGTCTCTGCGGGGAACCGGGCCTTGATGCTGGGCGCAAAGAGTCGGGGATCTGGGGAGAAAGGAGTCTTGCAAATCATACACAGTGACTCCAGGGGGATGTTTCTGGGTTTAGGATTGCAGCACCTGTCAGGGCCCACACTGACTGCGCAGGTGGTTGGGTCTCAGAAAGCTCCTGTTGCCCATGGGGCCTGGTCCAAGGGTCTGCAGGAGGGCCAGGACCCAGGCTCTGGATTCTATCCCTTGAAAGTTGCTCTTCCCAATCGCCAAGGGAACCTCCATTTCCCAATACCAGCCTCCCTGCCCGTCACGTCCAGCAATCCTGACCTTCAGCAGCCAGGTTGAGCTGGGCAAACTTGCTGAAGACACTCTTGGTGGAGAAGTCCATGTGACTGGTGGCCAGGCAGGAGTAGTTGCCCAGGTCTGAGGCATTGGTCCGGGCGATGTACAGGTTCCCTGTGGTCTGGGACACGAAGTGACGCCCATCCGTCGGGATGAAGTTGGGGAACTCGTTGAGGAGCCAGCGGTAGGACAAGCCTAGGATGTGGGGAGTTTGAGGAAACCAGGGGGTGCTGGGCCTAGAGGTGATCTAGGGGGACCCCAACATGCTGGTAGGGATCTGCAGACCCTGCCCTGAGAGCTTTGGCTCGCTGAGATGGGGCTATGAGGAGATGAGGTTTTAGTTTCACTCAGGGCCAGCCTGAAAATGGCACGCTTGTAGCAGAAACACAGTCACTTGAAGTAAGGGGCGCCTGCTACCTCTTACTCCATCCTTCATTTGCTGAGCATCCAGAAGCTCTTCCTGTGTCCCCTGACCCCAAGCTCCTCACTCACCTGGGTAGTGGGCAGGTGGGTTACAGGGCAACATCACCCCCCAGCCTTCATGGGTTTTCACCGGGTCGCGCTCCTCCTTGGAGAATTCCTGCAGAACTAGGGGCACAGTTGGGGCTCAGGCACTGACCTCCAAGCCTGGAGGTCACAGAAAGTGACATTTCACTAGAGTGTGTCACATAAGGCTGGGGAAACCTGGCTTGAGGGTATCCCCTGTCTTCTTGGGCACCTTTTCCTGCCCCCTCCTGCCCCTAATGCCTTGGCCCCAGGGGTCTCACAGCCAAAGCGGAGGATGGCCTCCTTGCTGACTACAGTGCCCACGGGGTTTGAGGCCAGGCACTGGTAGACACCGGCGTCCTGTGCTTTGGTGGGGTTCATGATGACCAGATTGCCCCCCACCAGCTGGTGACGGGAGCCTGGTTCCAGCTTCATCTCGGTACCATTCATCTTCCACCTGCCACAGGGAGCAGAGGAGAGGACCTTAGTCTGGCCCGGTGGCAGAGCTGACATGCGAGGGAACGGTATACTGTCTAGGGCCTCCCAGAATGCACTGCAGGGGTTTCACCTGTAGGTAGCTGGAGGGCTGGCCCGGGCACGGCACGCCAGCATCACTTGTTCCTCTGTGGATTCCTCTGGGAATAGCAGGCTGAGGGGCTGGTCTTCAAAGACAGGCCCAAAGGTGCCAGGAGATCCCTGTGCCGAGCTCCAAGCTGCAGAGGGGGACACCGCCAGAGTCCTTATGGCCCAAGGCCAGCTGGAGCATGGCCCCCGGGGCCCTGTGTTTGCACAGAACTTCCTGTGATGACAAGAATGTTCTGTTTTCTGCACTGTCCAAGATGGTGGCTACTTGTCGCTGCGGAGAACTGGGAATGGGGCTGAATGCAGCTGAGGAATCAATTTTTAAATTTAATTTAATTTTAATTAACTTGAATTTGAATTTAAATGGGCTAGGCAGGCCCCATCTGCTCAAGTTAGCGTAGTCAATCACCCACCTTCCACTCAGGTAGTAAGCACCAGCTGTATACTTGGCACTGGGCTGTGAAAATGGGGTGGGCACAGTCCTTCTTCCTGAAGGAGCTTGCGGACTGGGAATGGACAGAAAACTGACGGTGCAAGGTGGCAAAGACCATACCGTGTTTTAGAATCAAGATGCTAGGATTCTCAGGAAAGAAGCACTTGCTACAGGCTTCGAGGACTCTCAGGGGCACTTCAGAGAAGAAATGATCTGGGCTGAGCATGGTGACACATACCTGGAACCCCAGCTACTTAGGAGGCTGAGGCAGCAGGATATCAAGACTCTATCTCAAAAAAATTGAAAAGAACTAGGAGTGTAGTTCAGTGATATAGTTCTTGCCTAGCCAGAGTACACAAGACCCTGGTTTCAGTCCCTAGCATTGCAAAAATTTAAGAGAGAGAGAGAGAGAGAGAGAGAGAGAGAGAGAGAGAGAGAGAGAGAGAATGTGTCCCTGGAATGTAGTGTTCCTTCTGGGGCAGTGTGACTTGGGCAGAGTGCTCTGGTTGGAGGGTAGACTGGGCCTCCTATGACCTCTGCTACCTTGTGCAAATTATAGAACCTTCCTGAACCTCATCATCTTCACTTGTCAAAAGGAAAGAAATATTTCACCTCCAAGGGTCCAGGTGAGGCCTTAGTCAGAATGTTGGTAAGATACCTGCTACAGAGAATGTGTGTGCTCAGCAGATGTGTGCTGGTCCCAGGAATGAGACAAGGAGGGTCTGCGGGGAGAAGGAAGACCTTATCGTGGGCGGATGGTGAGCAAGACAGTTGGTGGTAGTCTTGTAAAATCCCAGTGTCACAATTCGAGACAGAGGAGCAGAAGAGGGAGTGACTTGCCTGTCGATGGTTACATGGTAAGCCAGTGACACTGGCCTGTCTAGACTTTGGGACTCCTGAAATTGCTGAACAAATGGGTCCATATATGCAAATGAAGTTTGCATGCCAGTGTTCCCCTGGGGCAGATGCCTCTCTCTTCATGACCGTTGTCCTCTGTCATCAGGGCAGGGACAACGGACACAGGGGCACAGGTGGACAGGGCCTCACACCTGCCTTTATGCAGCGCAGGTCCAGCCTGATTTGTCACTATGGTAGCTCCTCCATCCCCCAGGTGGTCCCTACATCTGAATACAGCTGGTTTTAGGTCCTCCTCAGTGAGTCATGGGTGGAGGGTTGCCCATTAACCAATTAGTGTCTCTATCCTGATGCATGCAGCTGTCAGCCTCTTCTGACGACGGGCGCTAGGTTGCAGCTGAGGCCCAGCCCTGGCCCTTGGGAGTGAGGGCAGCTGTTAAGCAGCTCTCAGAATGAGCTGGTGTGGCCTGATGAAATGAAATGGCCTGGTACAGGCATCCCCCATGCCCCTCCTGCCACCCGCACCTGTCACTCTCCTTCACTGCTGCCCCAGGCCTTGGAGGCGGCAACTGCATCTCTCGGCTGGAAAGCCCAGCTTAATCCCAAGTTAATGATGGTGGGAGTGGGTAGGAACCTCTGCCCCAGCTGGGACCACTGGTTGGGGAGGGTAAGGAAAGACAGGAGGCAGCCTGGATGCTGGGGGCGCCTTGTATGTAGGAGCTCTCAGGAACTCTGCCCGTAGGGAGCAGATGAGTGGGGCCCAGGCACACTGATGTTCTAATACCATCGTTCTTTCTGAAGAAGCTTTCTCTTCTGCACGCAGCCATGAGCACACCCTTCCACTTGCCCAGATATCCACATGTACGCTGGCCACGCCGCTCCCCCAACACACTTGCACCACATATATATTCGAACATAATACAGATGGGCCTCTCCACTACTCAAATGGCTAGACATGCACTTTTAAACTTATCTTTTCCCATGCACAATCAGCTGCAGCTGGACATGTACACTTATTTATTATGCATGCATGCATTCATAAATAGGCTGCCTTGCTTGTTTATGTATTTACTGACAAGGTACTGGGGCTTGAGCCAAGGCCTTAACCCTGAGCTACATCCACAGCCCAGTTTATAATCTCCCATTTTGCGACAGCGTCTCGCTAAGTTGCCTCGGCTAGATTCAAACTTGCAATCCCCTTGCCTCACGCCTCCACTCTTGCTTGACTCCCAGTCCTGTGCCACCAGGCCCAGCTAAGTGTATTATTGGTGCTAAATACGTGAGTAAATGTAGTAGGTCTAATTGGTCTATTGCTTCCTGTTTATCAGATCCCATGTTCCGTATTTCCTTCTCATAAACACTTTATGGGTAGGTACTGCATCATTTTATTTAATCAGTGTAAAACTGAGACTTAGAAAGGTTTAAGAACTTGCCCCACGTCATGCAGCAAGAAAGAGCCGGTCTGGGGATTCTGCCCCTGGCCAGCCTCATCCCACAGCCAGCTTCTTAGCCATGGTGTCCATGACGCTTGACCTTGGCTTCCCATAGAAAGCATCAGCAGCCCGGTCCTGTCCCCGGGTCCACAATCAGACTCACTAGGAGGGAAGCGGGGACTCGCAGCTGCGGAGGACGCCTTGTAGCGTTCTGAAAGTCAGTGCAGGTAGAGAGAGGGCCCAGTGCTGTGCACGGGCTTCCAGGCACAGTTGCCCCCACACCCCAGCACCCCTCCTGGGGCCCCACTCACGCCCCTACTCTTGCAGCATCCACCTCTACAGATGCCCTCACACTCCCACACTTCCCTCCACAGCTGCACACACACACACACACACACACACACACACACACACACACACACGCCCCTATGCATGCCACGTCCCATGTGTGTGCTCTCTTTCTCTCTCTGTCTCTCCTCCCTGTCTCTGTCTCTGTCTCTGTCTCTCTCTCTCTCTCTCTCTCTCTCTTGGGCAGAGCCAAGCCTTCCTGCTGTCCTTGTTCCCCATGTTTCAACGTCTCTCTAGTTTCCCTGCCCTGGTGACTCCTCCAAACACAGGTAACAGAAATCTTGCCGAGGAAGGGCTCAGAGAGCTGAGAATGGTGGGATAGCCTTGCTGCCTTTCCTTGCTCTGGGGAGCCAGGAAGCAAGGAATCAAACTTCTCCTGGGGCTGAGCAGCAGGAAAGCTAAGAGCTGAGACACTTTCCTGGCAGGGGTAGAACAGGCGCTGGGTTTTGCTTCTCCTTTCTCTGTCTTCTGCTGTAGGAGGGGGCAGCCCAGCTCCTGGCTCCTTTGGCAATTGCCTTCTGGCACCTCTGGGCCTGAGGCCCCTGGAGGCTGCCCGCATTCTTGCTTAGGATGGTTTGGGTCCAACATGGAGTTGCCCCTTAGGAGGAGGGAACACTGAGAAGATTGGGCACCTCTCCTCTGCCCTGCTGGGTGGCTATCACCTCTAGTGTCAGCTGGGGCTCCCTGAGCTCTGGGTCAGCCTAGAGCTGGGTGCAGTGTTGGGGAGGCAGTGGGGATGTGAGGAGAAGGTCTGGAGGTGTGCTCGAAGAATCTGAGTCACACTGGTATGGCCTTGCAGGGGGCTGTGCCCGAGGAGGTGAAGTCTAAGAGGTTAGAGCTCCAAGACTATGGAGGGAGGTCACTCTTTCCTACCTCAGAGCTCTTTAGTGGAAAAAGACATGTTTGTTAAGCTGGGCAAGAGGTCATGGCAGAGACCAAGCAGTGGGGTTGGGGGCGCCACAACAGCAGGCCTGAGAGGCCTCTCCCAGCTCTAGGACAGGGGTGCTCTCCAGCCCTGTATCTAGCCTCCCCTCTATTCTCCCAGCCTTCTCCCCTACTCCCAGCCGAGTCTGTGGGGCTGGGAGCCTTTGCCTAGCTCTCCTGCTCTGTCTCATCCCTTCCCACTGGGGTGTTGCTGCTGTCCCCTGTGTCAGGGTACCTAGAGCATGCTGCAGGAGAACTTTCTGGATATGGAAGGGCATGTTCCACAGTCTGTACTATCCAAGGTGGCTATCGAACACTTGAAATGTGGCTAGTAAACTGAGGACATTATTTTCCAATGTAATTGAATCATAGCTTTGTAATCCCATGTCACTATCGTCTGCCATATTGAACAGTGCAGGACTCTTCCTCCTAACCCTAAGGTAAGATCCGCAATTGGGAAAATTTTAGCAAGGAAGTAGCCTTAGAATCCTAGGTTCTATAACAATGAAGAGGCAATTATTTGTGCAACCATTACCAAATTACAGCAACAATTCAACGATATAATCATCCCTTTGGAGCCCAGGAAAACCAACCCTCTTACCTGGCAAGGAGACGAGCACCACAGCGGCCAGCAGCAGCAGCAGGTGTGACTTCATTCTGGTGGGTGTCCCCATGGTGGGCAGTCTGGGCAGGGGTGGGGATCAGAGGAGAGGAGATTCAGGCTAGCTCAGGAGAGCTTGGCCAGCTGAGAAGCACCTAAGGAGGGATGGGCGCTCTGAGTGAGGCAAGCCCCTCCCAGCTGCTGGCCCGTCTGGTCAGTGATGCTCTCTGGCCCACTGTGGCTGCTACCAGAATTGCTCAGCACTCATCCTGCCCGAGCCCCAGGGGAAGGGGCTTGGCTATTACCAAGGAGCTCTTCCCAGGGCTGAGTGCCTCCTGGAGCTCCCCTGGGAGTCTGGCTCTGCTCTGTACCCCCACCCACCATCTCCAGCCAGTGGGGCACGGCTCCAGCAGTGACTAATTGGGAGACAAGAACCCACTTGCCCGCTTGTCAGTGATAGACATAGCTCTGATGTAGGGTCCAGAAGATACTAGGAAGATACTAGGACCTATGCCTGGGTGGGAACCAGTGATGTCTTCCTATGGCAGTTGGAGAACTGGGGCCAACTTCCCTTGACTGCTCCCTCACAGCTACCTGGGTGGGGCTAATAAGCCCCTCTTGGGAGCTGCATTAAGTCTCTTGGGACCACCTTGTTTTTCTACAGTGAAAAGGGGAGGGGGCTGTCTCATGATTTATCCACAGCCTCTCGTCAGAGTCCCCAGGTAAGGCATTTAGATGCTTTGCATGATGAAGTCATGACCTGGCCCCCATTAGCTAAGCTAGGACCAGATGGGCTAATGACCCCAGCAGACCTTCCGGGCTTAGATAGTGAATGCAGCCCCCAAAGAAGCCTCTGTCTTATGCAGGGGCCACGAAGACCTCGTTAAATCCAAGTCCTGCCCTGCTGTGGACAAGTCAGAGACCTGATCCTCCCATCCATGAGACGGGGACCTTACCATCTACTCCCTATCTGCAGGAGGCTTCCCAAGTCCTGTGGCAGGGGCTCTCGAGGGCTTGCCTTCCAGACATGGCAGTGGGCCTGGGTTATGCATTCCCACAGCTGCCACTCAGAGTTGCCACAAGGCTAGATAACCAGGCTGCCGATTCTGCGTGCTGCCTTGCCTGTGAGCCTTGCAGAAACCTATGAGCATCCCTCTTGGGATGCCTGAGGCCCAGGGCTGGAGCTTTCCCATAACTAGCCACAAGACTTTTGTTGTCTCTAGATCTCAGTGTTCTCATCTGTAAAATATGAGCCTTCTTCGGCTCTGGCATTCTGATGCTCTCAGAAAGTGCAGGGTGGCCGAGCAAGGGTAGGCACGAGGAAGGAAGGACTCTGGGCTGCAGCTCGGGCCAGTGCAGGGAATAGACATGAGCACACCCAGGATAGGCCTTGACTCACTTCACACGATTTCTTCGGAAAGAGTTCTTCAACTTTCCTCCACATGGGATGTGGGATCACCCACAACCTTTGCTGCCTCTTCAGTAGCCATAGCTGTAGGGATGGGAGTGGAAGTGGCCTCTGGCACGTGTCGGGGAGGATGTGGCTAGGGTTGGCTGGGAGGAGCTGACAGTGGGGTGTTGGGGCGGTGGGTGACAGAGCAGATGGCACTTCCCCCATGTGACTCCAGCCTCATGTTCTTACTATTGTTAGTAAGGGTGCCTGGTGGCTACCTCCCCCAGCTACCTGCAGCTCCCTCTTCTTGCCACTCTTGGTTCTAGATTTGGCACCTGCAGCCTGCCTCTCCAACATGCTCCCAATATACCATCTCCCCTCCCTGTTGTGCTCTTCTTAGGCACAGCACTCTCCCCATGCAAGACCCTGTTCCCACCTGCCCTCTGCTGGGAAGTTCCCAACATGCCCCCATCTGCAGTTAGAATTCGGCTCTTATCTTTTTAAAGATGCTTTTATATTTGAGACAGATTCTTACTAATTTGTCCAGTCTGGCTTTGACTTTTGATACTCCTGCCTCAGGCCCACCCCCACCCTCCAGGAGCTGGAATTGCATGCGTGCCACAACACCCGGCTTTCAGCACTGATTTTGGTGGCTCTCTTGACACCCTGCACATGGAGCTGATGTCTTCATTAGAAGGTTGGGAGCTCCCCATGGGAGAAACTATGTCACCTTCATCTGGTTCCATTGTGCATACCGAAGTGCCTGGCACAGAGTAGGTGTTGCTTATGTGTCATACATAAGAGTATGTCATGTTTAATACATGAAAAACAACTATGGTTATATGCCTGCAGGAGCCAGTGGGATGCACACACACACACACACACCCCACACTGCAGCTCAATATATATCTGAGCATGTGGATGAGTCTTTAGTGCTCTGGGGTGAAAGCCCAGAGTGAATTGCACACACAAGTTCACGGGCACATGCTTAGGTCCCAAGGGTCAGCCAGATGTCTGGTCACAGAGAAGTGTGAAAAGCACGCTCTTGCATGCCATGCAAACGCAGGGCGTTCTCCTCACAACTGGGAAACATGGAGCAGCAGAGTCTTCTGGGATCTGGAATCCGTTGGACAGGAGCTGGTGATGTGGACTTCATCTCTTAACAGCGATAGGAGTTTGGACAAGTTACTCCCCCTCACAGGGCCTCAGCTTTATCACTCTCAAGGCAGAGCTTATAGCGTGTTCCTCACGGTGCTTTTCTGTGCACTAAAGGAGATGCAGGTATACCTGGTTTTCTAGCGGCTGAGGACCCTTGGGACTGTTTGGCTCACCACAGCCACAGTGGGGAAAAGGGGGAGGGTGGGGCTCCAGGCTCCTCCCCTCTGTTGCCAGAGCTTCTCCACTTATATCTGTCTCTTCAACTGGACTTTTCCAGGCAGTTCTCTGGTAGTAAAACTCCAAAGAGCTTGAAAATCCCCCCCTTGGTGCTGGTGTGCTGCAACTGGCGCCTGGCAAGGGAAGGTGCTCCATCATCGTTTGTTTTGGCCCTTTGTCAGTCTGCCAGTGCTGAGAGCTCCGTGCAGGGCAGGGGCTGGCCTTGGAGGAGCTTGGGCTGCAGGCATGTATCTTGAATGTGCCAGAGAAAGGTGGAGGTGGACATTACAGTGGTCGCTTCCACCTTATAAAGGTCACAACTATGCATAGTTTTTTTTTATTACCATAGTGATGACAATAGATTATGGATATTTTAATTCTACTTCTTGTCTTAAACTTCAACTTAATCCAGACTTTTATCAGCCATCTCCCCAGCCTGGTGACCCTGGGGACCCTCTAGGGATTGAGACCAGCAGCTGTAGAAAAAAATGTGTGAGATCCAGGAGGACCCGAGGTGCTTTGGGAAGGCCTAGACAGAGATGTGCATTAAACCAAGGCCTGTGCGAATGAAGCACACACACACACACACACCCACACACACCCACACACACACACACACACACACACACCAAGGACAGAGAGAGAGGGCGGGAGAGGAAAAGAGGAGGGAGGGAGAGAGAGAGAGAGAGAGAGAGAGAGAGAGAGAGAGAGGAGAGTCTGAGATGATGGTTGAGCTCTTTGCCTCTCGTAGGTGGGCGAGTGGCATATAGCCTTGTCTTGTACCCACTTCATTGCTGTGTATGTTAACAATGTGCCAGGCACTGTAACAACACCATACATGGAGCTCCGTGGCTACCTGAGAGCAGCTCTAAGATGTGCCCACAAAGCAGTCATCTCCCTACTCCATCTGCCCTATGACATGTTCTAGAACGCCCAGGGTGGGGGAGGCCTTTCCATCAGGAGTGGAGCTATGCCAGGTCCAGAGCTGGCTCTGCCAGCCCTGAGCTAGCCCAGCCTCACCCAGGCCAGCTGCCCTGGCATAGTGGTGGAAGCACAGGCTGGCACAGGCGGGCACAGTCTGTTGCCATTGGGGGCTGGTCTTGTGAGGTACCAGCATGTGGGGGGACAGGCCACTCCGGAGTTCAGGGGCATGGAGCAGTGGGGAGTTGGCTGAAGTTCTGAGTGGAGGAAACAAAGGGCCTGGGCACAGCTGGGGGCCTGCAGGCTGTGAGCTGGACTGCTGCACACGCCTGGGCTTAGGACCCCAGAGTGGCGCTGGTCAGAAGATAGAAGAGAAACTCCACTCAAGCACTGCCTCTTGGGATGGCCAGCTCCTGGCTCTAAAGCTACCTCTCTTTCCCCAGATGACAGAGATTGGACATTAAGAAATCTGACAACATTTGGAAGGGTGGTAGAAGAAAGGGCGAGTTCAGATTTATCACCCGCCTTCAAGTACTGCAGGAGCCCCCCAGGTCCCCACCCTGGCTTCTGTCCTGCAGCACAGTGCAGAGCTTAGCAGGGCAGGCTAATGAGCTAATCTGTCTGGTGCTTACTAGCTAGTGTAGTATTAGCTACCTTTGTCTCGAACCTCTCTGAGCCTCGGTCTCCTTGCAAAATGGGGAGGAAAAGGATAGGGACCACTCCAGGGGACCAGTATGAGGTCGGGAGTCATTGCTGGTCAATTGTCAGTGTTGAGGGAAGTCTAGTATTTTAGCTAAGGACCCTCCCAGCTTTCACCAGTCCCCAGATACCTTGCCTGTCCGTGGGTCAGGCTTACTGACAGTCACAGCACAAACTCGCTGAGGACACTGACATATCTAGAACCTCCCGGGGAGGTGCCTTCTTCTTATATCCCACATGTACAGTGGACCTAGGTAAGCACGAGCAGCCACCCCAGGCTGGGTCACAAGGACATCCCCATGGAACTGCTACCCTTGAAACAATGCGTTGTGACATGCACATAGGCTTTCCAGAGCAGATTTTCCATCTCAACTTCTCACCTTGCACCCTTAGGGACAGAAGATCAGAGCTCAGAAAGGTTTGTCCTCCATCTGGGGTAGTGCCACCGCCCTCTAGGAAGGCCTCAATCATACCCACAGCCCTCTGGGAGGACAGGACCTCAGGGTACCTGGGTGAGGATGCTGGGGTGCTTACTATGCCAGGCCAGGCAGCAACTGGCAGGGGGTGGGGGACTGTAGGTGAGAGGTCTTTACAGTGCCCTGGAATGCTGCCCGGAACATCTGTCTTAGAATAGATACGGGTGAGATAGAGACCCTGTCGGTCCCAATGGGGACAGAGGAGCTTTGCAGCCACACCTTGCCTTACCCTTCTCTGGGTACCCCCTTACACCCCGATTTTTCTCTTCTGCCTCTTTGTATTTGCAGCTGCCTTCCTGAGGCCCTAGCCTGGTGGTGATGTGCCCTTTGGGGAAACTGATTTTAGGCTAATGAGTCTGTCAAAGCTTGGTCATGGGACTCTTGATTTGCAGCCTGGAGTCTCTGGCCCTCTGCCTGCCTTTTGCAGCAGAGAGACCTCTCAAGTAGGGAATGAACAAAAAAAGGAGAGATTTTTGGGAAAAGGAGTGGACAGAAAAGGAGAGGCTGGACAGAAGGGAGGGGGCTAGGACCAAGGCCAACCCAGCCCTAGCTCTAGTTTTCTTGCCTGCTTGCCTTGTTTCATATATGATGTAGGGCCATGAGTGAAGGCTGTGGGAGGGCGCCCCCCCCCCGCCCCATTTTGTGATGCTAGGATCAAATCCAGGGCCTCACACTTACTGGAAAAGTGGCCTACCATTGAGCTACATGCCCAGCCCCAGAAGGATCCATTTTTGAGATGCTAGAAACAAGAATAGTGCTTCAAGTTGTTATAAATGAATCAAATCAGGAAGAAAATTTCCTCACGCATTAACAGAGCAGTTTTTTAATGTCTCCCCATGTTTGTTGAGAAGACCCTTCGCCGGGTCCCTGCATGGCTTCCTGCAGTCTGGTTCAGGGCAGAAGCCTGGGCTACATGGCAGAAAGCCTGCACTCCTGCCGAACCCAGGGTTGGGGAACCCCGTGGTCTTTGAGGTTGGCAGACATTGAAGGGATGTGGCCTCAGGCTAGCAGAGACCCATTAGGCTTGCTTAAATGGATGCCACGTGGGAAGGGCAGGGTTGCCTTCCACATCTAAGTAGGGAGCCGAATGAGTCCTGAGGTGAGAAAGATGCCGAATTGTCCTGGGCTGGAAGGACCTCAGTTTTGGGGTGAGAACGTGACACGCCTTTGCTTTTGTTTGCATCTTATTTCATAAAGAAAAAAAAAAAAAACACAGGCTAATTTTGTATCAAGGGCTCATTAAACTGAAGACAGCATCTCTTAACTCCAGGATGGTAACAACCAGGACACAGCGTGCACGGAAATCCCATCAGTGCTCCAGGTTAGCAACAGTCTCTAGGGGTTTGGGCTGGATGAGGGAAGCTGGTCTTCCTAAGGGATGAGAAACGCAGGCAGGATGAAATGAAAGGACTATCTGTCTTAAGGATTCCTGAGTCACAGTCCTCGTTCACCTTTTAATCAGTATGGGGGTTTTAATCAGTATGGGAGTTACAACCTGGGCCGGTTCACCCCTCCTTAGACAACCTGGTGGTCCCTTGCTTCTAAGAGGTCACCATATGGATGCCAGACTTAGTAGTGTGGACATCTGATCGGCACAGCACACTGCAGCCCAGAACTCCTGGACTCAAGTGGCCCTCCCAATTCAGCCTCCCGAGTAGCTGTGATTACAGGCCTGTGCCCCCACACCCGCTCCTTGCTCACCATTTGAAGGAGCACGACTTGAGGCTGGAAGAAACTTACAGGGTCATCCAGCCCGATCTCTAGGTAAGATTCTACCCTTGAGCTGGTCCCAGTTTTTAACATCATCTAAAGAGTCATCTGGAAAGAGATCGCCCAAAAGCTTACTCTCCCGAGTGGGAAGTATCCCCTGTAGTCCGACCTAATCCCTCCTGCTTCACTGGTGTGTCCAGTTCTTCCCTCTTTCTCAACCCTCTGGTCCTGCCCTAGGAATCCCTCCAAAAACCACAAATAGCACCCACATTCAGGCTTAGTGATTGTCTTTGAAAAGCTCTTTTTTGTCAACTTTTGACTTGAAAAAGTTTCTAACAGAAGGACTGTGCGTCTTCCCAACTGCCCCCAAATCTAGCGTGGATGAGCTCAGAGCAGAAGACACCAGGGGTACCTTCTGTGAACCCCTTCCTAAGGAGTAAGTCCAGCCAGCCAGCGACCAAGTGTGTCATTGTACCACTGAGCGCAGTTGCTCGGATCCCATCCCACTTGACTCCGTCAGAGCAGGTGCTGGCAGAGGAGGTGCTGGCGTGGAGTTGGAGAAGGAGGGAGCAGGGTGGGGTGGGCTGAGAGCTAAAGCCAGAGGAGCGCACACGCCAGGGAAGAGCTTGGCTGGGCAGAGGGTGTAAGGAGAGGAAGGGAGAATGCGTGGGAGAGCAGGTCCCCTCAGTCCTGCACACGGGCAGCGTGGCCTCTGCTCCCCTTGCTCCTCTTGGTGAGCAAGAGAAAGGCAGTGGCTTCTAAAGGAGGCAGGTGGGCCTGGTGGCCTCTTATTGGTCTCTCTCACCTCCTATCTCTTTTACTGATGAGGATTCCTTGGGGCCTTTGGGAAGACTTTGACCTTGTGACAGAAGCCCTGTGAGTGGCCTTGCTTGAACCAGGCTAGGAAGGGGTTAACCATTGGGCACAGTGGGGATGGGGACAGGTGAGTGCTGCTGTCCTTGAGGCCAGAAGAAGAGGGACCTGTGTGGATCTCCAGGCCACGACCCTACTCCAACTCAGTAGCTGGAGCCACCCCAGTCTCTCCCACAGGTGGCCCTCTCTTTGCTGCCCTTGAATTCCAGCACTTGTCTGTTCCCTTTGAGTGGGACATGGAGCCAGGCTACAGAGACTGAGAGGTTTAGGGACTGAGTGGCCCTCTGGCCGGAGGCTTGGGTGGGGAGGATGACACTGCCTCCCAGAATGAGCTCAGGGCTCTGGAAGGGACTGGGCTGTGCCGGCTTGTCTCCATCCCGCCTCCTCCTGAGCAGAGGGAACAGATGCCCCTTGTCCAGGGCCTGGGCCATGGCGAGTGCAGTCCACTCTCTCCTGGTCACCCAGATCTCCAGACAACCTTGATGGACAGGTTTTCCATGGGGACACACACAGCCCAGAGTGGTGGGGTGCTGCGGGGTACAGGGAGAGCTCTGCGAGGGTGCTTTCCTCCACAGTCTAGTCCCACTCCCGTGCTTCTCAGACTGGACACTCACTGGCTAGAGCTACTCCCCCACCTCTGGCCCATTACATAAACCCAGGGTGCTGGGCAGAGGTACTGCCCTGGCTGTCTAGAAAGCCAAACTTTGAGAAAATCCTTCCCTCCCAGGGGTGACAGTGACGGGGAGGGATCTAAGGCAAAGACAAGGTTGAGGAGGGGAAGAGAAGGACAGGGATTGCAGCCTTGATGGCTCCAGCCTCTCACGCTTGGGCTAGGACTTGCCTCAGTTTCTCCTCCCTAAGCCCCAGCTCCTGGACAGGCCTTTGCCCAAACTTGTGCTCTTCGTTCTCCTCTCTTCCACAGCCTCCTCCTCTGCCCAACTGAAGCAAGACTTTGCAAAGAGGTCACCCTGCAGAGGCAGCCCCCTCCCCCAAGTGACCTGAAATCCAGGAACCCAGACTCTGTTCCACCCAGGGCTTCTAGGGACAGGGTAGAGGCCAGGCCTGGCCTTACACCTTGGCCCGACACTGGACCAGGGTCCCGGGGTGGCCACAGGCGCCCCTGTCCTCTCCTGAGGCAGGTGTTGCTGCCAGGCTGCCAGCTGAATTCCCGGACACATTCTGGGGGCCGGCTTCCTGGACAGGCCGGGCCTGGAGGGCCCTGCAGGATGCCACCCACACAGACTGGGTGAAGGAGGAAAGCCTGGGTCAGGTCGGGTGGCCACGGTGGGGCTGGGGTGAGAAGTCGGACTGGCCCCAGCCGGGTGGGTGTACTTGCCCATCTCTGCCTGCCCCTTCCCAAGTTGCAAGGAGGATATCCCTAGGGGCTGGGCACGGAGCCGCTGCCCTACCAGCGCCCCAGGAAGCGCCCCGCATGGAGAGACAAAAGCAGTTGGCACCTACCTGGAATGAGGGAAAGGGCTGTCCGGCAGGTGGATGGAGTCCGGGTGGGCTCCCGGGGGGCGGTGAGGCGGGCCGCCAGCCCTGGACACTCCTCCAGGCCCGGCCGGCCTCAGCCGCCGGCTGTCCTGCAGCGGCAGAGGCCGTGGAGGCGGCGGCGGCGGCGGCGGCGGCGGCGGAGGGCGCGTGTGTGTGCGCGCCCGGAGCCACTGCAGCATCTCTGCATCAAGATGTGCTCCTCCCTCTGCCAGCCTCCGCTCACTGGCTGGCTCCGGTCCCCAGCCAACGCTCGGCCCGGAGATGGCTTCCTCTGCCCCCCGCCCGCCCCCTTCCGTCCCCACCCTCCTGGCTTTACCTCATTTGCCGTCATTTAAGGACCAGGGAGCGAGCGGAGCGCCCGTCTTCCATAATGCATGGGCAGCTGGGCTGCCGGCCGCGGGGCGCTGCCTGGCCCTCCCGCCGTCCCCTCCCAGCCGGAGCTGAGGGGCTGGAGAGGGGTGACCGAGGAGGGACAAAGAAAGTGGCTCTTGCTTCCCCAGACCCGGGGATCGGAGCCCAAACTCCTGTCTTCCTTCAGAAATCCCCTTAGGGAGGATCCGGAGCAGTACCTCCCGGTGATCCGCGGTCCCCCGCCACCCGCGTGGGGTTCGGTTGGTGCTTTCTTCCACTCTGAAGCTTCTGGAGCTTTTGATCACAATAGGGAAAGCTTAGAGAAAATTGCAAAATAGTCTAAGTCCCTTTCATACCGACCTTAACGAGTCTGAGTGGCTGCCTCCAGGCCTTTTAAATTTTCCTGTGTACAAATTACATGGTTTCTCAGTATTGTTTTTATGAAAATAGGATATTTTGTGATTTACAAAAATATTTAAAACCTGTTTCATTGGCCTTGCACAGTTTTGCCCATCAATGCACATGGATCCGAGCCCATTTTTGTCATTGGCAGCGTGATGTCATGACCATCTCACTGGGCAGGGGTGTGAGTGTCTGAAGGGGACTGTGGGCTCTACTCCTGATTGGCTGTGTGTGTTTGGCAAAGTGCCTTGCCCTCTCTGAGCCTCACTGGCAGCCTGGAGGGGTTTTAAACGATGGCCGAGATTCCTGACACATCTGAGATTCTAGGTGCTCAAGCTGCTCAGTGATGGTCTCTCCTGCCCCGCTCCTGTCATACGGGGTGTGCCCAGGATGGCTGGGGCAGAGGACCGGCCATCTGCAGCACCAGTCAGCCCTGTCGAGCTGTCACTGCCGTCTCACCCCCCTCTGGTCTGCCTGCTGTCCGGCTTACACAGCAAGGCTGGCAAGCAGTCCAGATGTAACAACAGCTGGCAGGGCTGGCCAGCCTAGGAGTTTTAAATGCCATACCCGTCAAGCGTGGAACGTGGCTCCGTGTCTTCCTGGGTGGGCAGGAGTGAGGGTCTTGGAGGAGGAAGGAGAGGGGGGGGCCTCCACTTCTCTGTGCTCCCTTTCCCCAGGGATTGTACAACTCGGGAGCTTATCTTTGTTCCTAGTACAGAAATATCAGATTTTGGTAATGGTATTTCTTGGGTAACTTTGACATCCCCTTCCCGCTGTCCTTACCTCTCCTTCCCACATGGTCTTGTCTGTCTGTCTGTCCATCCATCTCTCCTGGGGCCAGAGCATGCTGGCCCTGAGCTCCTGAATCAGCCCTGCCCAGGTCAGCCCTGCTCACAGAGGCTCTGAGTGGTTCCCCTGCAGATGCGGTGGGAGCAGCCCGTGCCGACACAAGGGACGACGTGTCTGCTGCTGTGGGGCCATGGGGCCGGGAGATTGTCTGGCTGGGGAGCCAAGGCTCTGGAAATGCTGGCAAGGATTGCTTTCGACTGAGACGGCTGTCTTTGTGACTCTATTTTAGGGCAGCTGCTTCCCTTGCAGTGGGGCCAGATCCCTGAGAAGGTCCATTAGAACAGGTGACTTTAGTCTCAAAGGTTCTCTCCGATCTGATTGCCACCAGCCTATTCCGCACTACACGAACTACAGTAGCACCATAAGTAAAAGCACAAATACTCACCAAGCCTGGGCCTGGGGTTCAGGGAGAGAGTTTCCAAGTTTTATCTTCTCAGCGGGCCTCCATCTGGGTGAGATGAGAAGGGACTGCTGGGTGCCAGCCTCTGAGATCCTTTTGTTTTGAGGAGAGCATGGGGCGAGCGCTTGGAGGGTGAGGCTGAGTTCTGCTTGTGGGGATCTATTAGTCTGATAATTACAGAAGCACCAATTGTTTTGACTGTCTCCCAGGCTTCAGCAGATGTGCTAAGTGCTTTACCTGAAGTACCCATAAGGTTCATGCGGCCATTATTATGATTGTCCGCATTATACAGATGACGCTCAGCGACAGCCAGGAACTTGCTCACAGTAAACAGTCAGCCAGGGGAGCAGCAGTCTGACTCCAGCCTCCTGGCGTGTTCCTGTCCTGTGAATCTGCCACCTGGTGTCCATTCCTTTGGGGCTGGGAGAGGGAGGGCTGAAATAAGGCTCAGGGTGGTTTCCTCTTTTTGGTGCCTGTTGCAGCCTGGACCCCTCAATGTGGCAACTCCCCTCTCTGTGGTAAATCAATCCAATTCTATGTTGTTCAGAACTGAGACACCCATCTCCAAGTTGAGACCTCCCAGATTCCCAAACGGGGCACAGAAATGTCAACCAAAGACCATCAGGTGGCAAATCAAATGGGCCTATGAGCATTGGGTGCCCCTGGGGAGCTCAGAAATGTTTTGAGGGCCATCCAAACTTCCTAGGCCCCTTGCTTCCTCCTGCTGCAGGCACCCCTTCTCCCAGATTACATAGCAGCAGAGCCCAGAGGACCTCCAAGTGGCCAGCAAGGGATCTCTTTCCTCATTGGGCCTCATCTGCCCACTTTCTTTCTCACCTTTCTGGCCACCAGCATTGTTGCCTCTGGTTTTAGACTCCATATCCCCTTCCAGAGTTCCCAGCAAGCTACGTGTTTATACAGCAGTGTTTCTGCCTAGAGTGGTGAGGGACCCAAGGGCTATAGGATGTGGTCCGTCTCCAAAGCATGTGTGACCTTTCTGAAAGCAGTCTGATAGCAGCAGGGAACTCCATCTGCAGCTTCAGGAAAGAGGGACATGGCAGTGAACAAAGCTCTGAGACAGACACATGCCCTTCCCTGTCTTGCTACTAAGGAGCTGTGAGGTCTTGGGGTGGGGGGCACTTCTTTCCTTACCAAGAATGTACGAATTGGGACACATACCTTGCTGAGCTGATGTGAGCGCAGAATGGCATGGGAAGGTTCTGTCACAGCAGCTGCACCATAAATGCTATCCCTTCTCCCTTGCCCTTCTTAGGACCCAGCCTCCCCATCTTTAGAACAAGGACCTATGAGGCTAAACTTGTCCTGCTGTACTTTTTTTTTCTGTCAATGGCTAAAGTAGCTCTGGATCTGCTGTCAAGAGAACAGACTCTTCCTTAGCGCTTTCACTGTTACTGGATGATGCTGGCTAGGTCACTGAATGATGATTGGTTGCTCTGAGAATCTTTTCTTCCTCAGCAAAAAAGGGAATAATCCTACTTCTACTTCGGATGGTCATAAAGATATGTGGATACAACATAGTGATTTTTGAAAACATTTTGTGAATTGTCCGGTGCCATATGCATAGTGCTGACCGTCCCCTGGGCCATGCAGCCTCTGCAGGAAGAGTTGTCTCAGTGGGGTATGTATTTCTCAGCCCCTACCTTACTGCTCAGAAGCACCTGGTCCGTGGACGATACCCAGAAGGTACTTGTTGCCTGGGAGAGTGAGAGGAAGAGAGTGAAGATGTAGCCATCTGGGGGATGTGGAAAGAGAGGCCTAGCAGGTGGGTGAGGTTTCAGTGGGGCTGGGGGTGGGGTGCACCTTGGAGTGGGCCTGGGTTAAGAGAAAAAGTGACAAATGCATTCCTGGTACAGCAGGAGCCAGGGCTTGAACTCTAGGAAGAGCATGATTTGTGCAGGACCGAGTTGACCAGCGTAGGGTGCTGAAAGGGAAATCTCAGTACTCTGTCTCCATTTGCCTTCGTCATTTCACTTAAGGGCCTGGAGGGGACTGGGGGCCCATAGGGGCTTCATTATTCTCTGCCATTTCAACCCAGGACTTTTGGAGCTTCTTTTTTCAGGCTTATAATAGACAATGTTAATGTTGTTATTAATATTTAATAGTAATGATGCTAATAGTGCCCTGCATTTATGTGGTCTCTCCAAAGAGCTCAAAGAACCCTGAGTTCTTTTTTTATGAAACGATTTGGTTAGTGTAGGTGGTGGGAGGTGGGGAGGGCAGGGCATTGAGATGGATGGGAGGTAGGGAACCCAAAGCCCAGCAAGGTGAAATGAGGGGGCCAAGGTCACAGAGCAACAGAGATGGAGCTGGGACAAGGATTGAATGCTCAGATTCCTTGCTTGGAGTGCTGCCCTTAACTCCCCCTGGGCCAGCTGGGTCTGAGAGGGATGTCCTTGGTAGGAACATCTTTTGGTCCTGGCAAGAGCCACACTCTTCAAGGAGAATGAGGAAACAGTCTTGGCACAGCTATGGTCCTGAAAGTGGCCAGGGCAATGGCTTCTGGGTACTCCTGACTATACCCTCCTGAGGTGGTTACTCAGCAGCCATGAGACATGGGTGCCCGAAGGGATAGATGGGGACCCTAGAGTCTGCACTAGAGTTTGGAGGCTCCCCGGTGACTCAGGACAGATCTTTGTTTTCCAGCATTCATGGGCATCTGATCTACACACTCTCAGAAGTGGCTTCAGTAACACCTTCAGTGCATGACCTCAGGACCACTGTGCAGCACCTCCCAGCTCTATGGACATAGGACGAATGGACAGTGGCCCCCTAGAAAGGGACAGTGCAGAGTAGCTGGAAGGCTGTGGAGTCAGGACGATTTTGGTTCCGATTCCACCCTCTCTATTGACTGGTTGTGTGATCTAAGGTTTCTAAGCTCCAGTTTTCTCATCTATAGAATTGAGAGGAGATTCAGAGTTGCATAGGTCATAAGGGGTGATACTAGCGGAAGGGCAGGGGAACCTCAGGGCTTTGGCATCAGTGAGCAGAGTGTCAAGTGGGGGTGAAACTAATAGTGGCATCCTGACCAGGCTGTTCCCAAGACAAGACCTCCACATGTGCTGCTGGCTCCCTTCCCTCAGTTTCTGCTCATTTATGAGTTGGTTTCTCTAGTCTTTGCATTGATTCCATAACCTTCCTTCTGATGAATACTTTTTTCTGGTCATCAAGCCAAAGTGTGTTTCTGTTGCCTTGTAGAACTAAGAACCTAGACTGATTCACAGCTTAAAGCTCCTAGCACAGTGCCTGGCATAGAAAGAGTGCTAAATTAATGACAGACAGAAATTTCTAGAAAATAATATATCCATCCATCCAGTTAACAGGTAAATGTTAATAACTTTTGTAACAGGTATTGTGCCAGGTGCTAGTGGTAATGAGAAGAATAAGCCATATGTGTTCTTGGGAAGCTCACAGTCTAATAAGACTGACGAGTAAAAATAATCAAGATACAATCTGGTAAATGCTATCAGGCAAGTCTGTACGGAGTATTATTCGAGAGGTTCCTCCTCTGGTCTATGGAGAAATTTTTTTGTCTGAGCCTGAAGGAGCCTGCTGAGGTCACCACAGCCCAGGTGGGTGTGGGAGGGGCTAGGAGGGGGCAGGGAGGTGGATGGGGCCAGAAGGAAGCAACTGTATCTACAAAGGTGGCAGCATGGAGTTTCAGGAAGCAGTTGGTTGTGGGCCCAGAGAAGAGGATACAAGGAAGGGAACAGGTTGGAATTGAGCTAGAGCCAGCCACAAAGAGCCTTTGAAGCATTCAGGACTTTAACTGAGAACAACAAGAAACTACTGGCTGGACCAAAGGCCGAAAGAAGCAGACTGAGAGGTTGTGTGCTTGGCAAAGTCTACTTTGGGTGAGGAGAAGCGGGGATGTGTAAGCATACATAGACCTATAGACAGAGAGTTCAGCTAGTTATCACCATAGGCGAGACACAAGACAACAAGGACCTGGAAATGTCATTTGGCGTGGATCCCAGACCTATGCCATCCAGCTATAAGTCTTCATTTGGGTGCTCAAAAGCCTTTTACATCATCACAGAGGGCCTGAACCCCCACTTGGGATGGTCAGTCTTATGGGTCAACATGACTAGGCTGGAGTACCCAGTTATTCAATCAAACAGTCCAGGGTTTGTTGTGATGGCATTTTGTAGATGTGGATAACATCTGCAATCAGTTGACTTCAAGTAAAGATGACCCTGGTTAATGTGGGTGAAGTTATCCAGTCAGTTTGAAAGGGCATAAGAGCAAAGACTAAAGTTTCACTGAGAAATAAGAAATTCTGCCCCAAGATGAAGCTTCAGTTCTTCCTGGCTCCTCCTGGCTTGTCCTGTAGAAAGTTGACTGGCCAGCCTTTATAGTTGTATACCAACTCCTTGAAATACACCCAACATATAAAGAAGTGATACATACAATATGTATACTTTACATGCTTACATTCTGTCTCACTCACAATCCCCAACTTTAAATTATTTCACTTAACACTGCTGTGAAAGCCATACCCCATCCCAAGAAATTATGGTTTGAATTTTGATCTTTTTCCAGGCTTACACTCTGTAGGGTGACGGTATTTTTAGGTTCTGGGCAACAGGAGTGAGCATGCGAGCAAACAACTGATAACATACTACAGTGAATGGGGCTGTGTTGGCCAAGGGAAAATGTTCAGTAGGTTAGCTGTATTGGAGGTTCTTTAATCTTAATGATATTTTCAATGTTTGATGAGTGTATTGGGACATTGACTCTACCAAAGCTTAGGAGCTATTTTCCCAGGTCTGTTTTTCTGGAGAATTAGGCTAAAACACCACCCTCCAGCCTCTTGATCTGCTCCTGCTCTCCTGCTGGCTCAGGCAGCTGTGGTTGCTATAACAAAATGCTCTAGGCTGCCTAGCTTAAATTGCTGACGTTTATTTCTCATAGTTCTGGAGGTTTGCAGTTCAGGTTCCCAGGACTTGCAGATCCAGTGGCTGGTGAGGGGCTGCTTCCTAGTTCCCACTTGGCTATTTTGTTATATCCATTTTCACATGGCAGAGAGCAGAGAGCAAGCTCTTATATCTCTTCTTAGAAGTACACTAACGCAATTCATGGGGCTTCCCCTCAGGAACAAACTACTTCCCAAAGTTCCTACTCCTTAATACAGTTCAACATAAGAATTTGGGAAGAATAGCCTGAATTGGGCAAAGCCTCATGACTTTGGAAGGTGACTGGCTCATGGGTGTTAATTGGATCAGCAGATTGATCTACCGGTGATCGCATGTGCGGGTAGGTGATCGCATGTGTGGGTAGGTGATCGCATGTGCGGGTAGGAAGTGGGGCCTGGTTGGAGGGGTGGGTCCCTGGGAGAGTGGCCTGGAAGGGTGTATGCTTGCCTCCAGCTCTACCCTTTCTCCTCTCCATCCTTTCCGCCTTGCCATGTGCTGCTTTCCTCCACACCAGGCCCTTACCTCATTGCTGGCTGACCATGAATGGACTGAGACCTCTGAACTGGGACCTAAAATAAACTTTACCTCCCTTAAAGTGGTGGGTGTTGGCCTTTGTATCCCAGTAATGAGAAAGTGGCTAAGACGAGCGGATTCACAAACATTCAGACCATAGTATTCCGCAAATGGCATGCTCTAGGGTATTTTTCACCCACTGGATCCCCTCCGTGTCCCCAATCCCACCCTGCATCCTGTCAACCTCTGAGGCCTGCCCACTTGCCCCCACTCTGGGCCTCTCCTGTGCATACTCCCCTCAACCCCAGCCTCCTCTCACTCCTAGCTCTGGCCTCATCAGTTGCTACCAGCACCCTCAATATAAAGCAGGTGTGCCACTTTCCTTCTAAAAACTCCCCAGCATCTCTTGCCCCCAGGTTAAATTCCAAGCTCCTTTGACACGCAAGGCTCGTGGCAATATTGAGACCTGGTTCCCTCTTGGTCCACTCTCTTCTTGCCCTTCCCCACCTTACTCCTGCTGTAATGCCTCACTTGCCTTCTGGAAAGGGCAGGACTCCTTTGTGTTCTTCCTTCTTTGGAATTGCGACAGTCTCCTTTATGTGTACCTGGCTGAGTGGAGAATTAGGCCAGCAGTCACTTGCTCAGACCTGCTCCAGACACTCTCACAGGCCTCAGCGGATCTCTGCAGTGCCCTTCTCATAGCATAGGGTGCCCACTTTCTAATCTGTAGGGTACAAGCGTCTCCACCACTGCATCCTATACTTTTGCACTCTCAGCTCAGTGTCTGGTACCCCATATATATTTATCATCTATACCTTACTAGGGGTTCAGGATAGAGACAGACAGGACCACATTAGGGGGGCAGTTGGCTACTTCTCTTCCTGTCCTTGGCATCCTAGTGTCAGCCTGTGTAGTGAAAATGCTTCTAAGCAGGTACAGCATGGTACCGGGCACACAGCTTGGTTAGGTTTAACATCCTACTCCTATCTCAGCCAGGTGTCCCTGTGGCACTCCAACCTGAAGACCCTTTGAGAGAAGCTGCCACTAGGGTGAGAGGAGCAGCCCAAGGGGCTGGTTTCCTGGCTGTGAGGCTGAGGTGATTGCAGACCTTCTTGGGAGGAAATGAGGTCCAGGGAAGTCTTCGCAGGTGCAGCTTGTGTGGTGACACAGCTGTGTGCACACACCCTTTTGCTTTACTTTTGCTGCTATCTTGGAATGAAGAATAATTTTTAAACAACATCCTAGCATTCCATTTGCACTGACTGCTGTGAATTCTATTGTTGGTTCTGTTGAGATCAGGGGGTTGCCTCACTAAGAACGGTACCTGGAATTCCCAGGTAGCTCCCACGGCTCACATCAGCCCAGGGAGCAGGTTGACAGCCGTGTAATGCTGCAATCCCTCTGAAGTCCTTAAAGCCAGGGCTATGATCTGCGCATTAAGAATGCATCTCACATCTTTAAATGGTCAAAAAATTAGAAGAATATTTCATGACAGATGCAAAGAATATGAAATTCAAATTTCCGAGTTCGTAAGTGAATTGATTGGAACACAGCCACACGCAGTCATTTTAGGGATTGTCTTTGGCTATGCTTGTTCACACCAGCAGCTGAGTAGCTGCGGTGGAGACTGTGTGGTCTCAAAGCTGGAAATTTTTACTATACGGCCCTTGGCGGAAGAGTGCTTGCTAACTCCTGGTTTAAGCTAAGTCTTTGTTACCCGGAGACTAGAATCAGAAATGAAGGAGATGTGACTCACAGGCACTCAGGCACTGGGCTTCTCTCTTTGCTTTATAAGGCTCAGTAATTCCCAACCTAGGGACGTTTGACAAAGGCTGGAGACATTTGTGGTTATCATGATGGGGGGGGGGGGGGGGGGGGGGGGGGGGGGGGGGGGGGGGGGGGGGGGGGGGGGGTAGGGCTGCTGGGGCTGGGTAAAGGGTGTGCTGGTGGCACCTAGTGGATGCGAATCTGGATGCTGCTGGACATCCCGCCATGCCCAGGACAGCGCCCTTACCTCTGAATTCCCCAGCCCCAGATGTCAACATTTCTGGGCTCAAGAAGCCCTGTGCTGGAGCAGAGTGGGAACAGCGGGACTCCGCGGGTCTACAGGGCTGGAGAGGACCAGAACTTCCACCGCTCTGGAACCAAACAGCTCCAAGATGGTGTGTGAGTGGCAGGAGGGGACCATGGAAGGGCCAAACAAGGCTTCCCTTTCCCAACTGGTGCACGTTGGCTTCTATCCCTGCCAGGACCCTGGGCAGTTCTCAAATGGGCGAACAGCCTCTTTCCCTGTTTCCCCCGGATAGGTGCCCATCTGCTTGGACAGGTGAGGTTGACCCTGGAAAGAGAGATGATTATGGAGGCTGCCAGCCATGGCCAAGGGAGAGAGCCGGCAGCCAGGAGTGCAGTGAGAGGCCTGGAAGCGCTCCCAGGTGAGCAGGGTGCCCGGATCCAGGCAGAAGGAGCGTGAGGCCGGGGTGACTCGGAGAAGGGGCTGGCATAGCTCCCAACAGCCTTCTGGAGAGTGTGAGGAGCAGATGCTGTGGCTGTCAGATGAGAGGCTCCTGGCACTTTGGGAAATTGCAGAATTAACAAAAGGAGGGCTGCTCTCAGGGAACACAGCAGGGGTTCGTATGCACAGCTGGCTGGCCTCTGGGGAGCTCTGGGGATAGGGACTGGACCAAGGGAGGGCAGAGGTGGTTGAGGCAGCTGCCTGGTAACTGATCAGGGTCAGGCTAGAGGCAGAGTCACGGCCAAGGCTGTCCCTACCTTGGAGTCTCTAAAGTGGCAGGACTGGTTAGAGGTCATCTCTTTTGTCCTTCTGCCTCTGGTCCAGCCTCAGCAGATGGCATCTTGCCGGCAAGGGACCCAAGCAGAGGGGCCCTCAGCAGGAATGAGAATTCACCAGCTGTTACTTGCAAAGACCCCAGAAGCAGTAGCCAGCTCTCTTTGGAAGCTTTGTGGACAAAGAGGCATGTGTCATAGGGGACTTGAGCCTTCCTCTGATGAGGAGAGAAGCCAGTGTGTCCTCATCCTAGATGCTTGCAGGACAGGAAGGAGGTTGTGTGGCTCAGGCACCGAGGCAGTTTGGGGACAGTGTATTAGCTGGGTGCTGCTTAAAGGTAGGAGGATTGGGTTTCATGCTCCTAAAATCTACTGAAAGAATAAAGAACGAGAAGGGGGATAGCGTTTTCTCAAGCGTGGGTGATTTTAATTGCAAGGTGGAGTTAATTTAGATCCAAAGAAAGTACTTCTAACATGGGGATGTGAGATAACAGATAGGTAAGTGACCAAGGGGGCTGTGGAATCTTTCCCAGCTGCCAGGGATCCGGTCTGGTGGCCAAGGGGTGGTTCAGCCTAGTATTGTCCTTGCTTGTCAGACCTTCTAGTTCTTTGTCCTTGAAGCTATAGCAGCTGAGGGATTGGATGGGAGATAGAAAAGGACCTGGGAGATCTGGGGTACCTGACACTCTGGGGGCTCCTGATGATTCTGGACTAGAGAGCCCCTGGCTGGGCAGACTGCTCCGTCTATCCGGGAAGTGAGCTGGCCATTGGTTCCACCCATGACTGGAAGGGCCAGCAGGGCCAGAGGGCGAGGAGCAGCCGTGGGTCGTGGCCCTCATTTGCTGGAGTGCCATTCCTCTCCCTGTCACATCTCTCTGGGGGCCAGCCGACAGATGCGCCACGGAGGAGGGCAGGGGGGCTCCTCCCTATTGGCCAGCATCTTGGCTTCTTCCCCCTTTCCTGCCAGGTTTCCCTGGAGCCAGCTCCATTGTTAGCTGGAGCCCCCAGGAGACAGACTTCAGATGGAGGGAAGCGGGTGTGTGTTTGGTTTTGTGGGAGGGAGTCTCTGAACCAAGAACCTATTTGGCTAATGAAGTCATAATTACTCCCAGGCTCACTAATAGGATGAAAGCCGGGGGCTCAGTTAAAAGCCACTGATGGACCCTTGAGAGTGTGTCTGACTGTCTGAAGAGGGGCTGGAGAATCGGAAATGCAGAGGGGTGGATGTCTGAGTGAGGGAGAGGGAGGAAAGGAAGTGTAGGACCTCTGCCTGGACCTGGGGCCTGCCTACCTCTGGGAACCAAAGTTGTCTTATATCTTCCTCAGATCAGCATAGGATGAGATTCCTGAGAATTGGCCTATTGCCTTTCCCTGCCCCCAAAGTCCCTGAACCTAGCTAGCCCAGCCCACACCTGTGTGATCTGGCAAGAAGCTAAGAGCTGGGGAGAGTCCAGGGTAACAACAATTTCTCCTTGACTTTGCAACGAGTATATGTCAAAGTTTGTGTCACCCCACACTCTCCAAAATTCCCTCCTCCCTTTCCAATGCGATCTGGTTGGCCACAGTTAGAAAACTGAATTTATTTTCCCCACTGGCATGCTAATGCTGTGAAGAAAGAGGGTGGCGCACTTGCTTCTTAGGGGTGTCAGTTAGTCCTGGAGTTAGCACTGACCCTGGGAACCTAGAAAACAAGGTGGTGTCACATGCCTGCAATTCTAGCACTCTGGGAGACTGAGGCAAGAGGATCACACAAGTTAGAGCCCAGCTGGGTAATCTAACAATTTAGCAATACCCCGGAGATGTATCTCAGTGCAAAGGCCTTGGGTTCAGTCCCCAGTGCTGCAAACAAAATCGCACACAACAATGTCGAGGGCATGGCCAGGGCTCACTGTAATTCTGTCCTCCCAAGAGTGAAGCCACCTGTACACAATGAAGCAATACCTGGGCCTCCCTGAGGAGCTGCCTATGGCTGACTGCACAGAGTGTCCTGAGCACATCCGGCTAGTCTGTACCCTCTCTCCTCATTTAGCCTTGGTCACTGGCCACGCAAGGGCACGACCCTGGAAGTTCGGCAGTTTCTCTGGTCCTCAGAGGTGATAGTTTTGACCATGGTCTTCACCAGTCCCTTTTCTTGAGGATGAGTACGGTGGAAGGAACCCCAAACATTATGCCTGTGACCTGAAAGAGGCCCAAAGCTTTAGAGTTAGGCTCCTAAGTCCCAAAGGGGGGCAGTAACCCCATCCAATGCCGCCAAGATCAGTGCTGTGAGGTCTTATTGAAGGGACATTGCCTGAGTCTGCTGTCCAGGGATCATTCTCTCTTGGGACAAATCCCAGCCTTCTGGGAGTCTGGCCTTACCCTTCTTCTCCTGATCACTAGCCATGCGAGGGCACAACCATATTGGAAACTTGGGAGGAAGGCTGAGGTGGAGGCCATTTTCCACTTGGGCTCTCGGTGCCTCGATAGCCAGACTGGAGAGAGCAGGAGGAGGGAAGGGAAAGATGGACAGACATTTCTCATAAATGAGCGTGGCGTTTCCTAGGCTTGAAAGACAGACAAGAGCACTTAGGGGACTTTGGGAAAGTTAATTAATGGGACTGTAGAACAAACCTCAGGCTCTCAACACTTATCACTGGCCCTTCCACCCAGCCACGGGAATCTGCTAAACTCGCTTTCAGGAAGACAGATATACTGCTTGCCCTGCCCCCACCCCTTATCCCGACCCCACAAGGACAAACTAAACTGTGAGCTGGGTGGTAAATACAGCCAGGCAGATGGCTAAACACACATAGGATCTGGCCATGCAGGGACCACTGAGTCACCAACGTGTATCCCTGTGTGTAAGGGGCAGGCTGGGTCCAAAAAGCTTCAGGGAGATGCAGCCTGACCAGGCAGAGAAAACACAAGTCTCTGCAGGACCAGGGAGCTCATGCTGGAGGCCAAAGGCCAGAGGGAGCAAGATGTGGGGGGAAAGCTTCTCATAGAAGCTGCCCTATCCAGGGAGAAGGGCCACGGCCTGCTGGTGAGGGAGGGAGGGCTTGGGAATGCAGACCAGAGGCTGGGCAGAAGAAGGGAAAGGGAAAAGTGATTCCTTATTTCTTGAGTATTTCAACTGATTGGATCCCAACAACAGCCTATGAAATAGTTATGGCTATAATTTTAGGTTATTTTTTTTTTGAGACAGGATCTCGCTCTGTAGCTCAGGCTGGTCCTAAACTCACTATAGAGCCCAGGCTGGCCGGGGACTCATGGCAATCCTCCTGTCTCAGCCTCTGGAGTACTGGGATTAGAGGCGTGTGTGACCACGCCCGGCTTTATGTAGTGCTGGGAAATCTAATTCAGGTACTTAGCGTCTGCCTTAGCACTTGCTATGCAAGTGCTTTAATTGCTGAGCCATTCCTCCAGCTCATAATCCCAGTTTTGTATGAGAGAAACCTCAAGGAGAGATTGAGTAGCTTGTCCGAGGTTACACAGCTAAAGCCTGACCTATCTGTAGAATCCCAATCTTCTTCCTTGTTCAAGGAGGACCAGGAGAAGCACAGATCCCTCTTCCTTTGCTGCCTTTCATGGTAAGGCTGCGAGCCACCTGGTGCCCACAGTAGAGTGGACGGGAGAGGAGCTGATCACTGCCAGCCTGCTCAAGTGTTGACAGGTGTGGCTTTGGCACTGTTCCTCGAAGCTCATACGCCGGGGCTAATTTTTCACAGAGATGCCCATTCATACTCCAAGTGTAGAAGTGAAGGCTGGGGCTTTAGACTCAGACCTGGCAGCGAGGTCTGGCTTTGTTACTTACCGTAGGCAAATTATTTTGCTAGTCGGAGTTGCACTTTTTTCACCGGTAACACAACATACAGCTACCTGTACCTAAGGGCCACGGGCAGCTTAGAAGACACAACCTGCACAAAGCGCACATCGCCGCGTCCCTCACTGTTGCTGGTGATGTTATTAGCTCCTTTCTCCTCTTACATGACTTCATGCAAACGTGTCGTGGCCCAGATACCATTTGGTGCCTCTTTGGTATCAACGCTCAGTTCCCTCCCTCGGTCTGAGAAAGGTAAAGCTCTTCCATAATTTTGCTAATTCCTGGGACCTTGTTTCTGACCTTTCTGTTCTCACGAGGTCTCTGCTTCACCCAGCACTCATTTGGATACAAAGTTCACCAGCTCAGCTAGTTGGCATAAGACATCGACTCACAGAAAGCAGATTCATGGGCCTCGCTGCCAGTTTGCAGCACTAGGATACATAATTTTCTCACTGAGTCCCTCCAACCTAGCGGTCGCCAGCACTACCCTGCCTCAGGATCACTTGAAAGGTCTATTAAAATAGATGCCGTAGACACAGGGAGGGGCTCCCAAATGTGTATTTCTGCCAGGTCCTAGGTGATCTGACACTGCAGAATTGTCAGGCTTTGGGAATGCTGTTCCACTCTTTTTTCTGCCTATCTAAGACCCTCCACTGCTCTCTTCTGGACTCCCTGGGGCTCCCCAATGTTTCCCATCTCTCACACAAAATTTTCATCCGCAAACTCTACCTGGATGAATCATGGGTCTTTCAGGTTTCATAAAATTTCACCATTTTAGTAGAAAATTAGGATTTAAAATGAGTAGCATGTGACTTTGTTTCACTAGTCCTGTGGCTGTAGCTGGCACTCTGCTGTGGTCTCCTGGTACAACTGGGAAGGGAGATACCTGTCTAAGGGTGAGGAAGGTAAGCCAGGACCAAGGGGCTGTGTGCGCAGCTCTGTTACTCAGCTGAGTCCTCAGGAACACACAATGCCGCGCTTCCCTGGGGTGGGGTCTAGGCTAATCAGTAGTAAATTCTGGGGTGGGGATGAGAATAACGTTGGGGGCTGGGCTGCTGGGCCGCAGCTGTGGCTCCAAATTACTGTGAGGCCCATAGCCTGGTCCCTGCTCCAGCGGGGACTGACATCAAACAAATGGGCTCTGATGCATTAAGTGGGAGAGGGTGGCTGAGACGGTCCCCCCTCGGCCTTTCCCGACTCATATACTGCCGAGTAGCATGGCTGCCTAGATGAGAAAGGCGCTAATGAATTCCCCAATCCCAGGCCTTTGGGGGCAGCTGGGCAAGAGCGGGAGTAGAGACTTCGCTCTTAATAAAGATTGGAAGATGACTTGCCCCCACCCCACTGGGTCCGTTAATCCAACTCCAAGCTGGAGATTTGCATTTCTAATGGGCTGGGAGGCGCAGCTTTCAGGGGAAGGGGATGAGGGATGACAGATATTCTGGGGGGTCTCTGGGGTCCTGAAGAAAGGCAGTTGTTTTGTCTGGCCTCAGTTGAATCGAGATGGGCTTTCTTCAAACAAGATGCTTGCTTCACTGCTCCATTCTGTCCCAATGAGCGAGCGGAAGTGTCACGCACGCTCAATAGCCAAATATCCATTATCAGGATAATACAACCACCTGAATTGCCGTCTCTCTCATTCACTCATTCATTCAATTATTGTCATTCATTTTGTCCTTACCCCGGCACTTGCTGTTTGATAAGAATTGAATTTTCGAAGCAGAGGTTAAAAAAATTCTCATGTTCATGATATTCTCAGTTTTGTGAGGAAAAAAAAAATAGCCAATAAATGTTTACGCCAAGCCCCGTGACACATGCTGTGGAGGCACAGGGAGGGGATCTAATGCAAACTGCAAATGTGTAAATATATGAGGTTGTCACCTCCTGAGACCGTGTAGCCTGAACTGATTGCTAAGTATGTGTCAAGGCGAGGCAAGGTAGTGCCCACTGAGTCTGAGGCAGGAGGATTGATTAAGTTCAGGAGTTCAAGGTGAGCCCGGGCAACACAGCCTAGTCCCAAAACCAAATCAAACTAAACGTCTATGACCCAGCACAGAAGTCACAGCCTGCCTTCAAGGAACCTGGGAGGAAAGTTTGTAAGGAGAAAGGGGTTTAGATGGGGAAAGAGTCCAGAATGAGGTGCAAAACGTGAGGCCTGGGAGTGAACATCGACTCTAGGAAGCATCCAGGGGTAGGGGTGGGTGAGGCCAAGGGGGCAGTGTTCTAAGCAGACCCACCTTTGTACACTGAACCCACCTTTATCAAGTCCTTTGCATAAGACATTCTCCCATCACTTCTGCTTACTTGGCTATCTCCCAGGACAGTCTGAGCTTCCCTAGACTGGAATTCTATCCTGCGTATCTTACGTCACTAGTTGGCACAGAGTAGGTTATTAGCACATGTTCTGAATTGAATTGCCAAGTGTGAGAAGATTTTGCCTATTGGGGAGCTGATGATAGGCTAGGGTGGCTGAAATTTACGATGCAGGTGGGGAGTAGTGGAAAGTGAGAAGGGAGGGTCATCACATCGAATGTCTAACACGCCGAACCAAGGACTTAAGATTTTATCCTGTTGTAGTAAAGAAAGATTTCAAATAAGAGAATGATATGATTATATTTGTATTTTAGAAGATCCTGTTGTTTTCAATTTTATGGGGAAGTAGGCAACATAAGTCAGGGACACTGTCTGGACTAAGGCCAAGAGAGTTTGGACTATGAATGAGACAGTACAAACACAAAGATTGTATTTCAGAGATAGCCTGGGAATTAAAAGTGAGGAGAAAGATTCTTTCTTTCTTTTCTTTGTTTGTGGTACTGGTGATTGAGTCCAGGGCCTTCACACTGAGCTACTTTCTCAGCCCATTTTTATTTATGATTTCAAGACAGGGTCTTGCTAAGTATCTCAGTTGTCCAAGATAGAATTGAACTTACAATTCCTCTGTCTCAATTTCCTAAAGTGCTGGGATTAGAAGCCTGTGCCACCAGGCCCAGCTAAAGTTCTTTCTCATTTTCTAGGGAGTAAGGGAGCTATGTGACCTCCCCACCTAGTTACCCAACAATTCAGGAGAAGCTGGAACTGGAAATAGAGATCTCACTTTTCTTATCTTTCTTTCTTCTTTTCTTTTCTTTTTTCTTTCTTTCTTTTTTTTTTTTGAGGTAGGATTTTGCTTTGTAGTCCAGGCTGGTCCTGAACTCACTGTGTAGCTCAGGCTGTCATCAAACATATGGCAATTCTCCTGCCTCAGCATCCTGAGTGCTGAGATTATAGGTTTGTACCACCACACCTGGTTTATGTGGTGTTGGGGAATTGGACTCAGGGCCTTGGGCTTCATAGGCAAGCCCTTTAATCCTCTAGTCCCCCAACCCACTTCACTTTCATTTAAGAAAATGATAACCCCTCAAGTTAATAGTGTTTCCTGAGAACTTTTGAAGGGAAAGAAAATACAGTGGTTGCAGAATTATTTTGTGGCTTTTTGTCTAAGAGAGTTGGGTCTGCATCTCCTGGGAGTCCTTCTGACCTGACTGCTCAGTATTGCCTCTGAAAGAGTAGAACTGCCTCCCAGCCATGAGCACCAGGAGTGGGTGACCATGTCTGGGGCATCCCTCACCACTTATTCTGCTTGGGTAGTGCTCTTTGACCATCTCTAAGTGAGTTATTTCACGACAGGCCAAAGCATCAAGAAAGGAGATGGGAGAAAGCTGAGGACCCCTGCCCCATCTACCCAGCCCACCCTTTCTCTGCCTTCACTGTCTGGTTGTTGACTGAGATCTCTTTGGCTCTATGGAGAGGAGTTTGTTGTGATCTGTTGCATTCAGTGTTTCAACAATGTTAAATGTCTATTATGTGCCAGGCACAATGCTGGGCAATATGCTAGTGTTCAACCACCTGGGGTTAAGGTACGTGCGAAGAGCAGGGGCTAAGAGACGGGCTACCAGGGCACATCTCTCAGTTCCCTTCCACTTTCTAAATGGTATGTGTGCATCAAGGGTGTCTCCACGATTGTACACATTCCTACACTCATCACTGTGTGTTTAAAACACAAATTATGCTAATGCTTTTTCCTTCATAAAACTAACTTCTAGATGGAGACCTATGGAATGGTGGAACTCTAATACCAGAGTATGTAGTCTGTTGTTTGGGAAAAACCATTTGGTTTGCTTCTGTCATTAACCTCTAGACACCCTCTCCACCAAAGAAGATGAACAAACCACATGGTTACAGTCCATTTTGAACAACTTTTATTATACGTTTAGTGTTTTCTATACAAAAGAAATCAGATTTTTTTTACAGTGATTCAAAAAAAATTCTGAATAATTTGGCCTTTTCATTGCTCATGCAGTCAGTTTATAAGTCCATGTATTAGACGGTCCTCCATGGCCCAGACGTCTTCCCTGCTGAAGGTCGTGTGCAACACCCTCAGAAATGCATCTGTCGCCGACAAAGTTGGTTAATGCAAGGTAACTCACAAGAGGAAAGAACACAATGTGAGAGGGGTTAAAACAAGTTGCACCATGAGTGTTAAATGCTTAACCAATGGAAAAAAGATTGGACCACTTTGTGGGTGGATGGCAATGTGGGAAAGGGTAGAGACACAAGAAAAACATTTTCCCACTGAAAAGAACACATCGTTGGAATGGTGTGTGTGTGTGTGTGTGTGTGTGTGTGTGTGTCAGAGCAAGAGTTCTTCCGGAATCCAGCAGGGGTCGGGGGTGGGACCAGGACAGAGGGTGGCCATGTCATAGGCGACTGATGCTCAGCTCGAGAGGAGTGAGAAGTTGGCAAAGAGCTGGGGAGCCAGGCAGAGGGACAACACTGACTGAGGACATTGTATTTGGGAATCAGAAAAAAAAAAAAGCAGGTCAGGATCATCTGATCTGCATCATATTTGAAAAAGAAACACAGTAGTGCACAAAATTCTGGATATTTTCTCCCAGACTTTTGTGCTTATTGCTTCACTGCAGTCTTTACATCTGCTGAACTCCTGGCCAACAAATGCCAGGGTGGCAGGCTTGCCCAGGCCCCACTGCCCCTCAGTACCCTGTGGCCCAGGGAAGAATAAACAGAGATCCTTCCACATCCCATTTCTGCACAACACAGTGCACTGAGGGCCTGATGCGAGACCAAGCAGAAGACATCCTTCTGGGAGCACAGTGAAGGTTCCACAGTCACAAACACCAATCTGCTCATCGTTCTAGTCTACTGGCGGGGGCGCCCATAATGCACAAGTGGCTAACCACAGTCTGTCACAGACAGACTGATGTTGGATTCAGAAAAACCCTCCTTGTCTTTCATCTGGGAAGGTGTTGGGGGATGGGGAAGAGATGGCAGAGAGGTTGGACAGCGTGAACCACAGGAAAGATCTTAAATAATACCTCTGTTTCCAAGGAGGCAGCTGCGGCAAGATAAAAGAACACTGGACGAGGAGTCAGAAGGCCCAGGGTGAAGGCCTAGTCCTTCCTTAACTTACCAGCTCTGCTGTCTTGGGCTTGGCCTTTTTCACCCTACTGCATTTTCATTTCCTTGTCTGCACATAAATCATTTCAATTAGATCAACTCTGAGATTCCCTCACAAGCTGAAATCTGATTCTGTCCTATGCTAGATGCTTTTGTATCTGTTTCACTTTTGTCCGTATCATCATGGAACATCCACTTAATACTAATGGACTGGTAAGAGGAGAGCTGGCCTCAGGTGCAGCTGGAGACATGGCGGTCTGTGCTTCCCTGGGTGGCTCTCTCCTTCTTCAAGAGTCCTCTTCCAAAGGTGTCTTAGGGAAGGGAAAGAAATGGCACTTTCCTGGGCTGTGCAGGGGGGCTGAACAGCCACAGGTCTGTCTTGAACTCAAACGAGGTGGGCCCTTTCCAGTTTAAGGGAGGAGACTGCCCAGGAGTTCAGCTCTGCCCAGTTGGCTTATCTCTTCCAGACCACTGAGTCTCATCCTGACACTGTAAGCTCTTTGTTTTACTGGTTTGAGTCCTGTTTTTTTTTTTTTTTTTTTTTTTTGAATCAGGGGTGTTGTATATGCTACTCCTAAGCCACCGTGCAAAACTCGTGTTTGGTAGAGGCTGATCCCCCGGTGCCTGGGCAGGAGGGCTGCGCACCCCAAGATGTCATGGGTGGAGAGCAGGCTCTGGGCTGGCACTCTGGGAACCTGCTGTTGTCTCATACAGAATTGGGTTCCAGGCCCCAGCCTGAGCCCACAGAAGGCCTGAGAAACTTTACCTTTTCACAGTGTCAGTAAAAAACCCTCATAAAGGCTGAGACAAAAGTGTCCCTGTTCCTTTCACCAATGGGCTATCGAGGATGCTCTAAGACTTGGTCTGGCTCAGCTTGGGGTTCCACAAGGAACCACAAAGTGCTGCTGCCCGCGTTGCTCTCAGGGAGCACTTCCCTCTCCTCTGCATCACCTTTCTCTCGATTCTGCTCACAGGAATCACCACTGGGTGGTCTTGCCTTCCGAGTACACTGCTCCCAGACATAGTCCTTTGCATCTCATCTTGCTGAGCTGGGTATCGATTCACCCTCTGCGAGATGATGTCATGATCTAGACTATTCTTCCCTGGGAGTCTGCTCTGCCATGGGGCTGTGGTCTGCTGCACACACAGAGAATGTGTGTGTGACTCAAGGTGGCAGGATTCTGCCCTTAGCTGGAAAATCCACACACCCCTGTGGATTTGCTTCCATCCTTTCCCAAGCTAACCGGGAACGTGCTCCCTGGGCCCATGGTGCTGACGCTGGGAGTGGGGGATAAGGCTGGCACTGTCTGACTCTCAAACCAGGTATCTCTGACCCCTCAGGGGAGAGATAGGCTGGTGGGGGGTTCCCTTAGCTTAAACTTAGCCACCTCTGCAAAAGCAAGGAAGGGAAAGAAGGATGCTGTTCACGATAACCCAGACAACGTGGGAAGCAGCTGGGTCTGACCTGGCCTCCTGCTCCCTCAAGTAGGACCATGCCCCTCTGTGCAGAGAGGTGTTCAAAGGGAGGACTGAATGAGAGAGACACAGGCACCAAAGTACACAGAGGTTAAACAGCTTTGCCTCAAGAGGCACAGCAGAGGCTCTAGAAGCAGGACTGTTTCAACCCACCGAGAGAGTTGTGATTGCCCAAACTTACTGAGCAGATGGACCAACCTCTCCCAGGGAAGCCTCTCCCTTTCAGCTTGTGGTCATCAGTGGCTTCAAAGCAACAGAGAATGGCATGCTCTGAACTCAATGGCCACCATGTCCTAAGAAGACTCAGCTCCCATTATGACACGCCTGCGATGGCAAGGAGCCACATCTGACCTCACTCAGCACAGCATTCAGGACACAGACCTTGGCTCATGCTAGAGTGTTTGATGGATGGACAGATGAGGGCACTGGCTGCCCCATGCTTCAGGCTGAGCCTGTAGGTGGGACAGCAACCTAGGGTCAATGCAAGATGACCTATGCCTTCCTTCTTCACACCCAGCTAGGCAGGCTGAAGCACCAATGGTATTGCCTGCTTCTGGTACCGTTGTTGGCATGTTTGGGTGGGTGCTTGGGTGACTGCTGGCAGGAATTGCTGGACTATACTGCTTTCCTACTGGCCCCATGGAAAGTGCCTCCCCTCTTCAATGCTGCCACCTTTATGCCTCACAGTCTGATCTCAATGAGCACCTGTCATCTTTGCTTGGGGAAACTTGGTTTTTCAGCCCCAGATCTGTTCGTACTGGAGGGCTGTGACTGAGTAGTGGTAGAGGCAGCTGTCAGCACTCACAGATTAACATCCCCAGAGAGGGACCAATAGTATTCTCTTCATACATGGATGATGGTACAGAGCATGGCAGGACTCTGGGATAAGGTGCAAAGACTACTGGAGGACTCACCTCTTGCCAAGACCCTTAAGACAGATCCCTTCCCAATCATCAAGCATATGATAGCCTTTCCAGAGGCAGGAGGGTAGCTAGGATGATATCTAACATCTTTCCCTGCCTAAAGAGCCTGCTCCAGGTGCAGTGGGCTCACTAGAATGGACGACACAGTGGCAAATGAATGCCTGAGAAACTGTCCACTCTGCTCTGACTCAAAGTGTTTTCTGGAAAGACCGGGCTTTTAATTCAGCTCATAAGCACACTTCCCCTTAGTGCCTTCAGAGACAGTGGGCCTAGGCTGCAGGAATGCCCACCTGCGATTACACAGGTCTTGGAGGAGAGATTGGGGAGGGGACCCTGAACTCACTCCCCGGCCCCCTTTTCTTTACCCTGTCCCCTTTTGTCATGAGAGAGCTGCCTTTTGGGTTTCCAGGCAGCAGACCTGGCTGCATATTGGGCTGAAGGGCCATCACACACTCTAGGATTCAAGCGACATTATTGGTCCAGCTTTGGGCTATGGTTTCTTACCCACTGTGTGTGTGTGTGTGTCTATGGGCTTGACCTTCAACTGAATGATTAAGTGATACCAAGCATTGCTAATACCTCTGTGGCTTAAACATGTGGCAAATGATGCTTTAATAAAGTCTCTGAAGGACACAGCCCTGGCCTTGCCTGGACCCCCTAGCCAGCAGCTGCAGGCTCAAATTGGTGGCAGGTGATCCATTCCTGGAGAATCCCCTCCCAAAACTGACTTGAGCTGCAAGAAGCAGCCAGAAGGGCACATTCAGGCCTAAGATCTCCCCCAAATCTGCATCACTGAGGCTAGGTACCTTTGGTTTCAAAATGAATTAGGTGGGGAGGATGAAGGCAGCACCTTCGGTCTGAGAACTGCAGGTCTGCAAGCATCTCCATTTGGGCAACGAGGTGAGGGCGTGTGGAGTGGCTGCTTCTGGGCCTGCAGGGACACTTGCATAGGCTGCCCTGATCTCGAGACAGACGTCACTGGAGGCTTCAAGGCTTGCAGGGAGGGGCTGGGAACCTGGGAGCTCCAGGGACAGATCAGAGCTGCATAAGGCATATGAAGAGGCCGAGTCCTCCCCTGGTGGGGACATCACAGCACTGTTAGTCCGCGTCACTTCAGGGTCTCCCGATATGCACATACTCTAATGAAAGGACAGACAGGCCCAGTCTCAGGGTGGTAGGTTCCCATCCACACACAAGTCCCAATGCCATAAAGAATTAACCGAGGGGAGGAAATCTGCTAGAGATGGAAGGGGAGGAGGCTTTACACCCCCAGACACACCAGTAAGGCTTCCGATCTCAGGGTTCAATCTCCTGAGGGTAGCAGCGTAGACCCTGACCAGGTTGCAGGCACTCCTGTTCCGCACGCAGGAGCTCTCTCCTACAGCCTCAGTTTCACCGACAGGGAGGAAGCCCGGACCCAGCCCTTCACTTCTCCCCAGAGGGGTGCGCAGCTCCGGAGGGACCAGGCCCTTGCTTGGCTTTCTTCTGCTCGAGGTCTGGCACCGCAGGTGAAGTCTTCCCAGTGCCAACTCTGTTCCTCCAACTGCCCCTTCAGAGTTGTGCAGCTCATTCTTGGTTGCTCCCGAGATGGGGCAGAGTGAGGAGGAGCAAGAGGCAAACTTACCCCCCCCACCCTCCACCCTTCAGCAGAACCAGAGAAAGGCAAGAAGGCCTGCCCATCCCGTCCTGCCAAAAATACTGTCACTTTCCGGAAAGGAGCCAAGCCCAGCTCAGCAGCCGACAAGGCCGAGGCAGATGGGTTGGGGAGCAAGGAGAGGCATATGGCGAGAAAGGCATCTTTCAGAAACACGTTGGCCCAGCGGCCCTTTGAATAAATACTACGGCTTTCCTCTAGGTCCTGTTTTGCATCAGACCTCTTGGCCTGACATTATGGTTTCCTGGGGGAGAATCCACCAATCCTTTCTTTTTCCAGGGACATTTCTTCAAAAGGAAAAGAAAATGGAGACGTTGGGTCTGGAGAGGAAGATGCACAATGCAGAATTAAGACAACAAGAACCGTAACCGATAAAAAACAGGTGAGTGTGTGTGCTGAGGTGGAGGTGGGCAGTGTGGTGGGCTCAGGGTGGCTGCAGATGTGGCAGGGACTGGCACTCCCTCTCGTGAGCTTTGCCATGGTTCCAGCTCTCCCATACTGGTGGCACCCAGGGGATGAGGGGTCCTTGGGAAGGGGCGTGTGGGTGGCAGGGTGGTCACTGGCCTTTATGGTGTGACAGACCCCCATATTGTACCCTTGTCCCTGAAGGCGGCGGCGGCTTTGCGGTAGGTCTGCTGTGGCTTCATCTCCCCCTCTCCCCTCTGCCCACTTGCAAAGTCGTGGCTGCGCCCGTGGGCTGTTAGGCCAGAGAATAGATGGCGTTCACAGGTGACGTGGCCTCTGAGCTTTCGTTGCCCTCTGTTTCGTCCTTGTCCTTTTTCACTGTGTACTGGCCAATGAAAGAGCCGTCTTCATTGAACTGGCCCTCACCGCCTTCGCCGTAGTCCACCAGGCTGTCGTCACTCTCCTGCTGCTTGATGGTGCCATCCAGAGACGTCTGGCTGCCCTGCAGGGGCTTGTTGTCTTCGTCACTGGCCAGAGAGAGGCAGAGAATCAGGGTTCAATCCTGCCCTGCCTGGCTCAGAGGGATGGGGACCCAGGAAATCACCCAGCCCCCACCCTCACACCCGTCCAGAAGGCTCTGCAAGAGGAAACTGAGGTCCAGAGAGGACCTCAAAGAGAGGTGGCATATGCCAGTACACAGCAGGAACTGGAGTTCGCACTTCTGTATTCCTGGTCGGGGGCGGGGGTGTGTGTCTTTCCCTGAGACAGGGTCACTAAGGGGAGGGAGCCACAGCTTGTGAGACCACTTGTGCTGTGGTTTGGATCTGGAGTGTCCCCAAGAGTATCTGGATGTAGTGGAATAACTGTGGAACTATGTTATTGGGAGGTGGGCCCTGGCTGGAAGAGGCAGAAGATTGGGGTTTGACCTGGAGGGACCGTTGAGAGCACCCAGGGCAGAGGTTCAAGGTGTTTGTTATGGATCTGTGGGCCAGGAAGTGAGTGAGGGGGGCACCCACAGTGAGTGTATGGGTCTCAATCGGCAGCTTGAACTAAGTAAAGGAAAGAAGAAGAGACACTGTGGCAGTTTCTTCCAGGGAAAGCTCCAGCCTTTGGCTGCGGGTCCAGCTATCAACTTGCTCCTCACTTCCCTTCCCTCTTGTTCACTTGGCTTCCTGTCTGTCCTGCGGTGAGCAGCTCTGTGGCCTCCACCCCGTGCCTCCAGTATCGCCAGCTGCCCCATGAGTGGACTGTGAGACCTTCTGAAACTGTGAGCTAATATAACTTTTCCCTCCCTCAAGATGTAGATGTCTGGTATTCTGTCACAGCAGGAAGAAGTAAGTGAGACAATGTGGAATTGCAAGGGTCATGGTGGCGAGCTCTTGTCCCGATTAGGGCTGCAGCCTGACCAAGGAAGTGAGACCTTCCATGACCTGTGACTCTGTAGAGCAGGGCTCTGGTCTTACACCAGCAAGAGCTTGAAAAAAAAAAAGATCTCTCCCCTTTCTCTCCATTTCTCCATCTCTGTGTTGCTTTCCTTGGACATACGGTTTATTTGCAAACAGGTGCTACTACTTTGGGCCTAGAGGTAAGGAGGAGGGAAGGAAGGGCATCTAGAGAAGCCCGTGAGGCAGCAAACACGACGCCAGCCCCCAGCGAGGCTCAGAGAATGCTGCCTGTCCCTGTGAGGGGAGAGCTGGTAGGCTGGTAGGTGAAGTGGCGTCAGCCAGCAGGGCACAGACAGGCTATCTGGATGTCTGCTGTGTTCCTGCGGATGCACAGACCTGCTTCCTGAGCTAGCGTCTGTTCAGGCCCCAGATCCCTCCCCCTAGCTGGGAAATTCTCTCTGCCCTTTAGGCTCAGAGGAAGAACCAGGTGCTGTTGGCTGTACTTCAGAGGTGAGAAGGCTCCCAGGTGGGAGGCTGTTGTGGCCTAGCAGTGGGGGACTGGGACCCAGGCGATGGGACCACAGCAGTGCCAGGTGGCCTGAGCAGACACATGGCCCCTTCCCCTGAGCCTAGCCCAGCTCAGTCCTTCCTGCAAACACTGGCTGAGCTGCTATTATAGGAGGCAGCACGTTCTAATAGCAGTGTCAGGCAGACAGCTGTCAGGGAAGGGCCTCAAGCAGAGCCTGGTATTAATAGATGCAAAGCCATTAGCCCCCTCCCTATGTGCTGAGTGAGTGTGGCCCATTAGTGTGGTCTACCCATGTCTTCTGTTGGCAATGCTGTCGGAGGGATGGTGGTAGAGAGAGGTCAGAGGTCTCCAGAGTTGTCCTGAGTCTGGACAGGAAGCGGAAGTCTCTTTGTAAACTGGAGAATGCTCACGGCTAGCTGCTTACCGATTTTTTTTCCCAATGTACTCTTACCAGGGCTGTCTGCCCACTGTGGACAAGAGGACTTTGTTATAGGATTTGAGGACCCCCGGCACCTCAACTAAATGTAACCCCTGGGCAGAGACACCGAGCAAGGGAGATGTCGTTAGTGTTCCAGGCAAGAACAGACCTCGCCTACGGAGGCATGAAGGAATGGTGGCCCTGGTCTAGCACTTGTCAGCCCGGCCGCCAGAGACAGTGGGGGTCCAGGAGGACAGACATGGGAGAGAGGGAAAAAGCTTGTCAGAAAGCTGTGTGGCATAGGTGGGTGGGTGACACTCCCTGTTTCCAGGCCTGGCACCTGCTAGAAACGGTTCTCCCTCTAACTTATTCATATTAGCAGTTCCCAGTTCTTAGATGCATCAAATGGGGGTTCTAGGATGGATGCTGCAGAGCCCCCAAATCCACAGCAGAAGAGAGCATGTGTGGGAGCGGGGCACCAGCCTGGGCATGCTTCCGCTGTGAGTGGCTGGCCTCAGCGGGACAGAGGCAGGCGTTTCTGCTCAGTAGTTTCATTATCTGGGGCGAGAGGGACATGAAGTGGCAGCTTGTCTACCGCAGGTTGTCTGGCCCTATACTCTCCTCTTTGGCTATCTTGAGAATCCGGGGAGGAGAAAGTCCCATGGCCTTTGGAACTGAAGACCAGGACATGGCTCTGGGAAGCTGGACCCTGCCAGGGGAGTTGAAGACAGTGAGGGGAGAAGGGGAGCGGTCTCCTGTGCCTGCCCTCTTGAGAAGCTCATTGGGCTATTGGGACTGGATGGATGGTCATGGTTCCCAAGTTGCCTGGGCCACAGCCCATAAAGCGGGCTCCTGGACGGTGACAGTCCTGCCCCTCAGTGATCTGACCCTGCTTGCCAGCTGCTGATAGGCAGAGTGACAGAAGACTAGAGAGGAAGACAACAGGTCAGAAGCAGACAGGGATGACCTGGGCCTCGACAGTGACAGGTGCAGGTGGGGAAGGAAGGCTCTGATCAGACATTTTACTCCCGCACCACCTGGTTTAGAATGAGATTCCACAGCCCATCTTGTATCATTCCTGAGCTCTGCGCATGCCTGCCATCCCATGGACATTTCAACTCTGTTAATTAGATGCAGAGGGCTGTCCGGGTCTGAGGAGAAGCACATGCATAGGACAGCAGCCCTCTCTGGCAGTGCAGCAGTTCTGCCACGAGGTCATTGGATAGTGGGTGTGGCAGTGCAGGCAAGGGCTCCCAGTGCGGGCCCTTAGCCTTCACCTGGGACATGGGTTATTTTCCAAGGTCTAGTCCAGCCTAGAATCCAGAGATACTGCCAGGTTCATGAGGAAAGGGCCTATAATCCACTGTTCTTTTTACTCCAAGAGTCATTAAGACAACACAGCCTCCCCGGGCCACTAATTTTGGGGTTAGGGGTGGGGTGCAGGCAGAGAGTTAGTCTGGGAGCTGAGCTCCCGCCGCAGCACAAGATGCCTGGGCTGGTTTTCAGAGTAAATAGGAACCCAGGACATTTGAGTTGTGCAACTGAATGAATACAGGTGTGTGTGTGAGAGCAGCCCCCCCACCCCAGCCGGGGGCCCTCAGGAGGGTAGGTTCTGAGCATATGCCCACGCCAAGGCGTCAAGGCGTCATAGGAGAGGCAGAGGTGATGGCTCAGTAGGAAAGACAGGAACGCAAGGGCCTTGAGGCCAGGTCCCGGTGCTGTGAGGGCAGAGGGCTGCCCTGGGTCAGCAAGGACAGTCCCAAGAGAGGAAGGAGGGCACGCACCTGTAGTCAAAGGAGCCGTCCTCTTCCTTGGGGTCTTCTGGGCCAAGGGGAACATCCTTCTTTTCTCGCACTGTGTCAACAAGAGAAGCAGACACAGACCCGGTGATTGAGAAATTGAAAAGCATGCCTCTTCTCCCCAGGGCTCCACTGAGGGTGGTGTCAGAGGACACCGCCCTTGGCTCAGTGACACCCTCCCTTTTAATGAGGCACCATCTATGCATCCCTTGTTCTGAGCCAGATCTCCTCCCACCCAAGCTCTCCACCACCATCAAGTCTTCTCAAAGGAAGGGTTCCTGTCCTTTCTCTTCCCAAAGGCAAACACCCACTGATTGAGCCTTTCTTCTGCTGCTCCGTATTACAATCATTTGTGCAGGTTTCATATATCCATAACAGAACATTGGTTCTTTCCTCAAAGGTCAGGGGCTGTGTGCATCTCGCAGCCTGCCCAGGGAGGCTACTCCCTACACATACAGGATGGAGTTTTTTCCTCTCTGGGTCCTTACTCATTGGCTGTCCCCTTGTCCTTGCGCCTCCTCTGGGGATGTGCACATATGCACAGCTGAGTCCTGCAATAGCAGCCCTGTCGCTGTGTCCTCTAAGCAGTGTGGAGGGTAGACATCTTTTCCCAATATCTCTGTTGTCCAGCACAGAGGCTGACACAAGGCTAGATAATCACCCCACTTTAAGTGAGGCAGTGAGGCCTTGAGAGGTGAGGAACAGATCACATAACTAGATACCATCTGCATAAAGACCAGAGTCCATGCCCCGGAGTTCCTGGGTCACTCATCTTTGTTTTTAGAGTCAGGGTCTCACTCTGTCGCTCAGGCTGGTCCTGAATACTCTACGGAGCCCAGGCTCACCTTGGACTTGGCAAGCCTCTTGCTATAACCTCCCAACTGCTGGGATTATAGGCGTGCACCACCACCTTCAGCTTCATGTGTTGGTTGGGGAATCAAACCCAGGGCCTTGCGCTTGCTAGGCAAGTACTTTAACCACGGTGCCACTCCTCTAACCCCTCATTCATCTTTCTAATGTACAAGAGACTTGCTCCGAAGCTGGAAGGGAGACAGGTAGCTTTGGAGAACCCTCTGGGTTGGGACACTTTTTGTACAAGCAAAGGCAGGCTCCCTATATCTGGTGAGTTCCTCTGGTGTCAAGTCCCACCTGGGTTGGCAGACAACTCAGTGAGTCTGCCCTAGCCTTAATGACACATGGAAGCCTAGATCTTTAGCTGGCTTTCTTCTGGAGGATAAACAGTCCCAACACAGCAAAACAAAGTGAAAGAACATGTCACCAGGAAAGAACTATAGTTTCTTGTTCACTTAGAAGCATCCCTTCAAATCCTCAGATCTGTGGGTACTTGACAGGGGAAGGAAGTGAAACAGAATTTCTCCTCCCTTCTATCTCCTTTGTGTTGGGGCTTGGAGGCCTTGTGGAGGGGGAGGGGAGAAAGAGGCATCTGGGGAGCGATGGTGCTTTTAGGCTGGGAGCATTTCACTCTGTGGTCCAGTAGGACTTTTGCTCTCAGGGCCATCCATTACCCCGTCTCCTGTCACCCTACCCATCCCATTGCAGACAGATGGCTCTCCTGCCCCTCTTTGAAATACAATCAATATTTTCAGAAACAAAAATGTCAAAGGTCCTTGTCCTTGACCTTGGTCTGTCTGGGCTGGAGGATCTACAGAGGAAAAATGCTTCTGCAGGAATTTAGGGAAGCCCAAAGCCCTCAAAGGGGTGGGAGGGATCCCTATCAGTGCACCCCACCACTCTTGTCTTGCTTCTCCCCTGTCACGAGCACCTGGGATGCTCATCACCCTGCTGAGGCCATCTCAGCAGCCTCTCCCGTGGGCACGATGCTGTATCCACCCTCTTTCTCACCATTCTCTCTGACATGGTCAGAGAAAATGCCTCTCCCCCTTCTTCCTTCCTTGGGACACAGGATCTTAATGAGATTCAAGCTGAAAAAAGCCAATTTACCGGGCAGATGGGTGGTGAGTCAAGGGCACAGAAGGTCATTCTCAATAGGAGCCAGGGTTCCTTCCATCCCCTCTCTGGAGCTGCCTGGACCATACCATCCACCTACCCCGAGCCAACTTAATTAACTCACAAGCGTCTGCTGGCAGCTCTGACATGCACAGAGCAGGCAAGAGGACTGTAGTTCCAGGCCCCCGGATCTGGCTGGGAACCCGGTGACTCACGAGAAGGCTCACTTGCCTACGCAGTCGGCGCAGCTCACCTGGGTACTTGCCTCCACGACTCCTCTTGATGAAGCAGACGATGAGCAGGATCAGAACCAGGAGGGCGATGGCGCACATGAGCCCGATGAACCAGCCCTGGGTGGCGATGTCTGCCTGGTTGTTGGTGTAGGCTGGTGGGGAGGGCCGGAAACAAAGGAGTGAGCGGTGATGCGGGAGAGCACAAGGAGGAAGAGCCCAGAGGAGCACAGCTATTTCGCAAGGATGCTTCTCCTGGAGCCTACTGCTACCACCTAGCAGCCCTCTGGCCCGCACTCTCTACTACAGGGATGAAAAGAAAACAGTTAAAGAGCCAAGGCCAAAAGGTCAGAAAAGAGGCAAAGGAAAGGGGTGCAGGGAGCAGAGAAGCAGCGGGGGTGCTGAACAGGTGCTTTAGGAGGGGAAGTTTCCTAAGGCTGAGATACGGCATTCTTATACACCACAGCGCTGGCCACAGACAACTGGGGCCTGAGGGAACGCCAGGATGGCCATGGATGTATGTCCTTCAGGAGTGAGCCTGGGTGCCATCTACCAGGGCGTGGTGCTGTGGTCACACTGTCTAAGCCTGCTGTAACATTGCTCTGCAGGCCTGCGCAGGCTCAGGGCAGCGTCCTTGCCCAACACCCTGGCCCCAGAGCCAACCAGGCTGTGGCAGTGGGTCCTAGCCAGGTGGACATCCAGGGAAGCCTGGGCCATGTCTTCTTGCTAGGTTGTGTGCTTCCTGGAAGCAAAGGTGATCTAGGCATGGGTGCTCCCAGACAGGGCTGGCTGTGCCACTGGGGTCTGTCCTCTGCATGCTCTGTGTCCTTCTGGACCACCTCCATATAGGGGGCAGCCCTGGTGGTCTGTGACAAGCTGACTTGTTCCTGCTGTTGAGATGGTGAGGACTTCTCTGTTGGTGCTTGGGGATCTGTCTCAAGGATCCCTTGCTGGTTTGAGGGACACACAGCTGGGCCTATGGAACAGGAGCCTGCGAATCCTTGAACAGTATTCCTGATAGCCTCAAGGCTGAGTTCGAGTTTAGGAGTGTATGTGGTCAGACTCCACTCCCCCTTCTCCTTTCTGTGGGCTAGAGAATGGCAGAGATCTCTCCCGAAACAGCCTCTCATAGAAGCTGAGACTCAAGGAGGGGAAGGATCTGGGGGACAGAACACACCCAGTGTAGCTCTGGTGCCAGATCAGCCCATAGCGGCCACGACTCCCAGCCTCCTCCTGGGTACAATCCCATCCCTTCCTCTTCTTGCAGGCAGCAACTGTTTCTAGGACCTTCCCAGGATCTAGTCAAGGCTGTTTGCCAGGAAGGTTCTCCATACACGGTGAAGGCCGATGAGCAGCTGCTTCTGTGCTCTCCAAGCTCTACCTGCCCGGCACAGCCCAGTGTTGCAAGCACGGCTATGACTGCTCTGCTGTATATATGTGGTGGAGAGAAGCCTCGTCCCCACTTCCACCCCTGCTCCTGGAAGGCCACCGCCCCAACAAGATCAGAGAGGTCTTCCCATAACCCCCTGCAGAATCAAAACACTTCCTGCCTCAATCCTCTAGAACTTCTCACTGCTACTGGAAAAATTCTCCTTCCTCATCCTGACCTGTTAGGTGCTGTCAGAGATGGCTCTCACCACATCTGTGGCTCTCCTCCCATCGTCCAGCTTACTCTTTTCATGATCCAGCTACACTGGTCACCTTCATTCCTGCCTCAGCAAACTTGAGGCCTTAGGAGACCATCGGGAAGGCTTTCCTGGGACTTCCCGGTTATCTTTTTCACAGCACTTCCACAGATCAGGCACTGCTCCATGTACTTTCCCATGTTATCTAATCCAGTCCTCATTACAGCCTCCTAAGGCGAGTATAATTCTTTATCTCTATTTTACTAATAAGGAAACTGAGGCATGGAGAGGTTAAGTGACTTCCTCAAGGTCACAGAGACAGTACATGGTAGAGGAGGAAAGTGTCCTGCTCTGGGTTCTGTGCTCCTTACTGCTCCACCCTTGTCCCTCCCCGGAAGATAAGCTCCGGTGTTGGGCTTATTTTTGCTCCCCAGGGCCACAGTGTGTCCCAGGCAACCTCATTTCCTGGGAGGGTGAACACTCGACTCGCTGACCTTCATTCAGCTCCCTCCTCTCCCTTGGCAGCCATCCTTAAACTCCATCCTCCCCCTCTTCCCCTGGTTTTATCCCATCCATTCCAGCACTCAACTCAGTGCCTGCTGTAAGTCTCCTAGGTCAGCGCTTTCCATGGAGCCTGTGGGAGGCAGATGCAGACCCAGGATTGTACACATGCACCTTGTCATTCTCTGCCTGCACCTTGCTGCTGCCCAGTCGTCCGCCATCTCTGTAGCCAGCCCCCTACAGGGTGCCCACAACTCCACCTGCCTTCTTGCATCTGCATTGGCCTTGCCTGCCTCACAGACACTCAGGAGCTCCGGTACCTGGTGTACCACCATCTTCCTGGAGCTTATTGTGGTACTCTGGCAACGGTGCCTGTGACAGAAAGTCATAATTCCAAGGGAAAGTAGCCACATGGGAAATTTAGAAAGCACAGGTAGCATTCCACACTTGACAGTACCAGGTAAAGTTCAAATGCACCATCCTTACTGACAAGGTCAAAGAACTTCTTGTGAGGTTTGGACACTGAAGGCTGTTCAAGAGCAACTGGGTTCTAGGTACAGTGGGCTCAACCATAGGTGCATCGTCAGGCCCAAGGGCCTCTTCCATCCTTGTCAAGGGAAGTGCTAACCTTCTCTCCTTTCATACGACCCTACAGTGGCCTCAACCATAGCCCATCAAAAAGACTTCATTTCTCAAGAAGCAAAAAATTTAGGAAATAATAACTTCACTTATAATCTGATCCTGCAACTTGGACTCTGAGAAGAAGGCATTCTAGCAAGCCCCCCGGACAACTGCTCTTGATTGCCAACACCACACTCAATCAATCTGCTAAACAGGTTTCCAGATACTATCAACACTCAGAGATCGGGTACATTTATTCTCACCCTCTTTAGCTAAAAGTGATGGGAGCTGGAATGGCTTTCTGTCATTGAGCCCTTGGGCTCAGAAAACTCAGGTCTGGATGCCTTTCTGATGGAACTAGAAGCCTCAATACTCGAGCCTGCCACACCACACTCTGCGGTGGGCTTCACCCACGAAGCAGTCTAACTGCAAGGAAGCCAGGCCACTCAGAGTCAGCAGAACTGTGTTCTAGACGCAGGGATAGAGCAACAGATAGATTGTGCCTTGGCTGCTCTCACTTAAGCACCACTGTGCCCCTCCCCATGCTCCCTTGGCCCTGTCCTGCAGTCCCTCCTGCCTTCCCGAGGTCTGAGGCCTGCTGGCAGTCCCTGGCTGACCATCAGCACGCACTAGGCTGCTGCCTTGCCCTAGACCACGCTCTGGCAAGCAAGGGAGAATGGGCCTCTGAGAGCCCAGGGTTATGTGATTGTAGCCCCTCAGGTCTCTTTGGCTGCAAAAGCTTCAAGGACGTGGTTAAGTGCCCAGTGGGGTCTTTCTGGTAAGGGTCAGGGGCATCTTTAGTGGCTTCCTTCCATTTCTGTCCCTGGGCCCCTGCAGTCTTTGGACAGAAGAAATGGCCTGTGGTTGCCTAAATGACCAGTGGTTGGGCCCCGAGATGCTCGCAAATTTTCTCTTTGATTAAACACTGGGATCTAGGGGACTTGGATCTGCAGTTCACCCACAAGAACCCAAGTGTGTGGTTTGCAAGGATTTGGACACTTGCTCACAGGCACACACAGACTTCAGAAAGTGAAAATATTTTCTCTCCTATTGTGGTTTGCACAGAGTAATTTCTAGTCAGCCTGGGAGGGAAGTGACAATAGGAGCTCAGAGCTATAAGAGACCAGAGGCTGGCCTGCTCCTGCCTGCATGGGGAGGAGTCTGGGAACACCTATCCATGCTGGGCACACCAGTCACTCTGCAGGCAGGTGATCAGAATGATCTTCTGCAGCCCAGCAGCTAAAAAGAGAAATGAGTATTCAAATCAACATGCAGAGGCACACACCAATCACTGTCATTATTTTTTTTTCCTGTAGTGCAGGCTTCACCAGGAAGCAGATTAGGTCACCCCGGGCAGCAGGAATGGGTCGTTTTCTCTCTGGCTTTCTCTCCCAGGCCTCCCCATAGAGCCTCAGGGATGGGCACTTGGAGAGATGGAACCCTGAAAACAGGCTGCGCTGGCCCCACAGCATCCTGTCCTCATGCCCATCATCTTTGCTTCCTGTTCCTGTGCAGGACTTGGGTTTGTAACGATGCAAAATCGAAGGGCATGTATCGGGAAGCAAGAGCTTGGGACTCCAACCGGGTCGGAGTCCAGCCACCTGCTTCGCTCAGTCACCTGTCCAGTTGCCTGGCTTCCCCGAAGCAGCGCAGCACGGCTGCTCTCTCAGACACCCCACTTGAGCAGGCCTGGCTGACTGCAAGCACTGAGCCAGACCCCTTGAGGCCTGGTGGCATGGAAATATGCAGGGTAGGCAGAGGCACGGGGAGGAGGACAGATCTGGAGGGACCAGCAAAACTGTGGTACAGATGGGCAGTGACTCCCAAGATGCGATCTATCAGGATCAGCCTGGCCAGGCAGGGCTCGGCAGGAGTAATGAATATTCAAGCCAACATTCAGAAATTCATATAAATCACTGTGGTTTTCTTTTCTATCCCGTGTGTCTAATAACCTGCATCTGATTAGGACATCCCCAGAGGCGGGGACTACTCTTTTTCTCTCTTAATCTCTTCCCCCCACCCTCATCCTTAGCCCCAGGGCTTTGCATACAGACCACTTGGCTGCCCCTCTGGCTCATTTTAAAGCAATATACGCTCAGACAAGCAAGTGCTCATACAGCCTCCAGACTCCCCCACCAGCAAGGAGATTTCTGAACCTTGTCTGGTCTCACGAGGCCTAGTCAGCCTGTTCATTTGACACAGTGAAGATGAGTCTCTGTCTATAGCCAAAGCCACTATAAAGCCAGAACTTCTTTCCCTATCTTAGCACAACAAGCCATCACCAACTTTTAGGCAAGATAAAGTTGAGACAAAATTTAAATTAAATCTGAGTTGTATCATCCACTTTTTTTTTCCATATCAGATGACGGTGACAAGGCAGTCCTGCATCACGACCCTGGCATGGCCGCATTCACAGTCCCACATTTAGGAAGTAGGCCCCCTGAACACCTGGGGAGGGCCACATGACTCTCCAGCAGCCCCAGACCCCCACATAGTGACCCAGCTTGCCCACATGCCAAGCCCTTTTGTTGCACACATAGCAGGGAACCATGCATCCCGGTCCTCATTAAGCAATCTTTTGTTTCCCTGGATTCCCCCCTCAACTGGCTCCTCTGGCTTCCCCAGGGCTCAGACACGCCATGCAAGGTGGGGACGGGTGGAGATGAGCCTTCTTTTTAAGGAGAAGAGACAAGCAGGGAGCTGGGAATGACCATGAAATGCCCCATGCTTGCAGGGGATGGCCAGGCCAGGTCCCCTCTCACCTGTACTGGTCATAAAGGTGATGATGGTACTGCTGATGCCCTCGTTGTCCCGGGGATAAATCCGCAATGTGTACGTCATCCCGGGATAGAGGTCTGTCAGCTGTATAGGCTGGGTGTGAGCCTTAACAGGGACAGTTTTTTTCGTATGGTTGCCTGGGGAACAGAAATCTCCATCAGCCTAGAGCCAGGCATCTGGAGCTGGTGTGACAGTGCTTAAGTTCCTGGTCACCTGTCAGAGGCAGAAAGGATGGAGGAAGAGGTGGGGGGATCGCGGGTCCAATCCACCGCACAGATCACAAGGTTACCAGACAGCTCCCACACGTCTGTCCATGCAATGCTGACTGTCTCTGCAACCAAGGCTACTGTTGCCTTTTCTAGAGTGCTCCCTCCTCACCAGAGTTGTAGCTAGAAACATACATGACCTACTTCTACAAACTCTCCGCATATCAGCTGATAATTTCCTGCCCCAGAAGCAACTTCCTTCCCTTGTGGGGGCTTCTGGTGAGGGTCAGATAGCCTGTTAGCAGCCTTCATGGTCATTGGAAATGAGACAAGACTCTGTTCCTTGGCTCTAACTCCAGTTTTACCTCCTATTTCTCTCTACATGGTGAATTCCCACATCAGAAAAAGTGTGTGGCTATGCATCTGGACTGTAGAAGCTGAAAAAGAGTGGACCAAACTAGGGACTCCAGATTCCGTAGACATGAGTCCCTCCCCCACCCATAAGAACTCAGCTTTGGCTTATCATTTCCTAGGGATCTTTGGGTGTGCCAACCCACGGGAATTTCCTGGTTGGCTTATTGGCTTCATTGCTGAAAGCATGTACCAGAGAGGCCAAGATGAGCTTGACTCTATAGGACTCGGTAGGATGGCAGATTTCCTGACCACCCTTGTCCCAAGACCTTTGGTTCCCAAATCCAGTAAATAGTGAATGGCTCAGCCTAGTCCACTAGAGTTTCTCTGACTGTGGCCTATTGGTATTCCTCTGTGAGCAAAACACAGCTGAAGCCCACCTGTGAACTGGCCCAGCCTGTCCAGCAGAAACATCAAAACACACAGGAGATAAATTCAGAGAGGACTTTGGCTCATTTGAGGACTATTCAGAACCCTCATCTTGGGGAGGAGACAGACAAAGGGCCCCGGTCCACAGGTCCCCCAACATATGCAACTTGATGGTTTCAGTAATGGCTTTGGAGGCCCCTTTTCATTCCTTGAACCTGCTCCTCCCACCTCTCTGCAGCCTGTGTGCATATCGATTTCATTAAGCTGTAATTTAGCTAGGCTAAAAGGCCTCTGTGAGCAGAGGGGAGTGCCCGGGATCTCTGTAATGGCATCTATCCTTGCTCCCCTCCGCCGCCGCCACCACCCCACACAGCAATGCTTACTGTCGGTGTACTCAACCACAAAGTCGGTTCCCGGCCCGAAATTGTGCTTCCAGGTGATGTTGGCCCATTTACTGTTGGGGAGCACCGTGACGTTCCATATGGACTGCTCATCGTGGGCTGGGGGGGGGCGGGAGTGGATGGGTTAGAAGAGGAGTTAGTGAGGAGGGAGAGCGCACAGGTAACATGGACAGGCACATGCACACAGGCGTGCACACACAGACACACACATACACACACAGAGTCAGTCAGTCAGCTGGGAGGGAGGAGAGTCAGAAATGACCCTGCACAGGGCCCAACAGAGCTCCAAGCTGCAGCCTTGGTGGCCAGGCCAGAGGCAGCCATCCAGAGACACGCAGGAGCAGTCAAGGAGGATGAGTATGTGAAGGAGAGCTGGAAACTGCCCATGTATCCACACAGGTTAGGCAGGAATGAAAAGGTGTGTTTGGATTCATGCCAGCTGAGGCTCTAACCCAGGCTTGTTCCTTTTAGATACCTTGTCACAGGTTCGAATAGTGCCGGAAGGGGCTAAGGACCGGGAGGGCCTGTAGTCAGGATGCTGGCAGCGGCGACATGTGCCAACCCCTACTCTTGGGCCATGGAAGGTCCACAGAAAGGACAGGAGTTGTCTAAGAAGGGAGTGTAGCTCAGTAACCGAGTGCTTGCCTAGCATGTAGATTTGATCACCCTGTGGTTCGATCCCCAGCACCACCAAAAAAGAAAATCAAGTCAGAGTTGTGATAAGATATAAAAAGATAGGAAGAGGAACCAATGTGGGAACAGCTTACAGGGGTCCTCGAGCTAGAGAGAATGGGAATCCATTCACGTGACTCTGGCCTGAGGACCTCTGTGTTTGTTCTTGGTCAGCAAGATCCTGGGTGACCCATACAATAGCCTTAGGCCACATATGGTGACTTAGGGCCTACAACTTCAGGGTCCCGAGTAGAGACAGTGTGAACCCCACCTCTGCCTGAAATGAGCCAGAGGGACTAGGGGAGATAAAGTCCTTCCTGGCAGCCAACACTGCAGCTCTCCGTGGTCCATACACTAGAAGGACCTTCCTTGCTCATTGGCTTCTCAGCCCCATACACTCTCAGAGGCTTGATCGCCCTGCAACACACAGGACATTAATTATCTAGCTCCTGTGAGCCGGGAGCTACTTCATTAAAGCTGTGGTGCTGTCTGAAACCATAGCCTGTGTACAGGAGAATGGCAGTAATCTTCAAACGTAATCATTTTTCAAGAGTCCCAGCAGTCTGATTACCCCATTTTCTCACAAAGATTTAATAGTGGAGGGCTAGCTCAAAACCTTGGTATTTCAAAGACTTTACAAGTGTGGCTCCTGTATATTTTATTAGCATGCAAGGGGGCACTGTCAGCAACTTACTTGTCAAAAATAAATGAATAGAGTGCGTTGGCGATGCATTTATTCATTATCTATTTGACATGTGATTGCGTCTACATGGCTAGGGAAGCGATAAAAGATTTTCTGGTTTTCACTTCAAACAAGTGTCTTTTCTACGACAACCGTGTCAGGTGCTGATCGCCCAGGTGAACACAGTGCATATTAGGTGGGGGCTGAGCAGGAGGCTCCATGATGGCCCGGAAGCCACTCTAATGGCTGGGCAGAAGGCACGCCTCTTCCGTGTGTGCCAGACGTTTCAATTGTACCGGCTGCTTTAAGCCTCTTTAATCTCAGCACCTTGGAACTGCATAGCTCTTGCTAATGGGAATGGGTGATGATTAGCTGCGATTTGGTTTTTGAGTTTCTTACTCCTTAGCTCTGGCCCCTGTTAACGAGCTAGACAGTTTGTGTTCAAAGAGGTTGGCTCTCAAGATAATATTAATCCAAATTTGGCATGAAGGAATGAACTGGAGGTGACTTTAGAAAAGGACAAGCAGTGGAACACCGAAATGAACCGAGAGGTGGGAACTGGGCAACAGCATCACCAAGAAAGAGGTCAAGATGATGGCCACTAAACAACTGGAAAGTTCAAAGAGAAGAACTAGGAAGGTCAGCTATTGGAAACTCCAGCTACAAAAAGGGCAAGTGAGGGGAGGCACCGTTGTTCCCGACTCTCCGGCATGTATGAATCAGGGACGATCCAGGAGTGATAAAAATACAGAAGAGAAGACACATTGAGGACAAGTGAAAATGCCTACTTCACCCCCAAAAAGGTAAATTATGAAACAGTTTGTTCCAAAATGTACGATGTGATCAAGACAAAAATTCATTAAGGATTTCAGAAACATTCTGCTACAGGAAGAACGACCCCGGCTCTACACAGTCACGACTGTGGCCAGGCCTTTGGAGAATGCCAGGCCTTTTGAGTGCCAGGCCTTCTGAGTGTCTCAGACATGGTGGGAACCCCTGGGAACTCCATGCTTGGCAGCAAGGCTGATCTTTCAGAAGTAATTGCTGGGGAAGGAGATTCACTGTTTCTCCATCTCGGAGTACCTCTCTGTGAGCTCAAAGCTCTCACACTTACTTACCTGCCTTACTGACAGACATGCCTCCCCGTAGCCCAGAGAATCCCTATCACCAAGTCACTGCTAATAGCAGCTTCTAGTCATCTAGCAAATTCCAGTTTTTCCCTAAGTGAATGTTGTCTAAACTCTAGGTGCTGCACCTCTAAAGCAACCCGGTGCTGTCAAGATCTGAGGAGCACGTCAGCTCCTCACTAACCCATGTAAGCGAGTTAAAACAAACACTCACTTGGGCATCAAGCCTTCATTCTCTGTCAGGGCTGAGGGGGAGTGAGGAACGGAAGGTGGCAGGGCCTGCCCAGGAAGCGGAGCTAGTGAAGGGTGGGGGCCTGCAAGTCTGTGACTGCTACAGGGCGTTTTGGGGGCTTCCTGCCAGCCTTGCCAGCTGCTTCACACTGACTTTACAGCTGGCCCGGGGGCTCAGGAAGCCGGAGATGCTCTCTTCTGTGGTAATAAGACTGTTTGATGCTGGATGGTCAGAAGTATGGCAGAATCCCCCAGGGTTTCTTCATGCCAGAAGAGCAGTGCTTTCTGGAGGGGGATAGGGTGGGACTGCAGAATGCAGAAACAGCACATTTTCCTGGTTCTGCAGGCCAGCCCTGGTATGGACCCTGGCCCGAGACCCCAAGAATGACAGCAGTTTTCCTCCATGTGCATATTCAGGGGCACAGGGACCACGGTGGGGAGAGAGATGGAGTGCCTTTGGACACTGTGGGAAGACCCTTCCTGGAAGCTCTGAAATAACTTTTTTTTTTCTTTTTTTTTTTGGTGCTGGGATTGAACCTTGGGCTTTGTACATGCTAGGCAATTCCTCTATCGCTACGCTACACTCCCAACCTTTTTTATTTTGAGACAGGGTCTTTTTTTTTTTTTGAGACAGGATTTTGTTAAGTTGCTCAGGCTAGCCTTCAGCTTGGGATCCTCCTGCCTCAGCCTCCCAAGTCACTGACTGAGATCACAAATATGTGCCACCACGCCTTTTAGATTTTTTTTTCTGAAGCATTGCAGATTTAATCCAGAGTCTTTGAATCATCTTGCAGCCTCAGCACCATCTCCCCATACCCTTAAAAAAAATTTTTTTTTTTTTGCAAAGTGGTTCTACTACATTGCTCAATTGCCCAGGGTGGGCTTGAACTTTGACCTTCTGCCTCAGCCTCACAAAGTGCCGGGATTATAGGCCAGTTTAGGTGGTTCTGACTTCGTAAATCTGTACAAATTCCTTGGGAAAAGGGGTCAGGGAAGGAGTGGGCTTCTGGGAGCGGAGCTGCCCAGGATGGCCAGTCACTCAACACTCTTGTCCTCATCCTAAAGGCCAGATCTGCAGACGCGGCTGGGGCTTGAAGCTCTCCCAGGCAGGTCATACAGCATCAGGCCCTTTTCCTTCCCCTCACTCCCCGCTTGGGGACCACTCAGCCCTGAGCTGACTGTGACATGTATTTGGTGGCAGCCCTACCATCTGAGCCCTGGGGGCCCTGTCCAAGCACCCTGTATCAGAGTACAGAGATCTGAGGCTGGGTGTGGGGTGTGAGCTGGGGAGTACTGCCCATGGAGGGATGCGCAATGGGTTCTGGGCCTCTAGGCCAGGTGACTGAGGGTTCCATCACACGTGAGTCCGCAAATTGGAGGGAGGTGTTGGTAAACACCGTCCCTGGGCCCATCTCCCAGCTGGGGAAGCCTGGGGCCGGTCACCCGGGACAGCTGGGGAGGTGGGTCGGGGGGCGGGGAGCACGGAGGTGCGCAGTACCAGTTTCCTGTATCTTAGTCCCGGTGGTGGTGGTGGTGGTGGTGGCGGCAGTGGTTGTAGTAGTTGTGGCGACGGCGGTGGTGGCGACGGTGGTAGGTGCGACAGTTGGGATGGGGACTGGTGTGGCTTCGGTGGTGGCAGCGAAGGCAGTAGCATCAGTACTGCTCACAGCACCTGTCGCACCCAGAGGAGTCGGGGACAGTGTGGGAGGAGCTGAGAGGGAAATGTAAAACGGCCGAGTCCGGTTGGTTTGGCTGTGCCTGGCTGGCACGCACAGCCCCCGCGTGCAAGGCAGGCAGCCTGGCGAGGGGACAGACGCCCCAAGCATCCTGTACAGACTGGTTTCGACAGACCACAGTCAACGTAGACATAACCGCGGCAAAGGAAGAGAATGAAGCCGGGGTGGGCTTCATTTTCTTCTCATAATCTGTGCGGCTCAAAGCACCCACATGCACCCAGCCGAGGACGGGCACACACGCAGAATCGCTCAGACCCCAAGGACGGCACAGAGTTGCAGGCAACGCCACCACACGCAAGCCCAAGCAGCCCCGGTTGGGTCCAGCCTGGAGGCCAAGGGACTGGGCCTGTCTTGGAGGGGGACGCGGAGCTCACCATTTCCAACGCTTAGCTCCAAAGTCACCCTCTGCCTCCTCTCGCTCAGCCGGCCACCCAGATCAGTGCCACATGGCAATCCCTGCTCTGCACTCCATCTTGGCTCCTGTCTCCTGGCCCACGGCTGGCTGGCGGCCCCTTGGCTCAGTTCTCTTGCTATTTCCCTGGCTGTCCTCTCCAATCCACCCTGCCTCTGGTGATTGCTCTTCTCTCTGGGAAATGTGGGGCCCAGATCCCCCAAGTCCTTTCTAATCATATTAGAACGTAAGAAAGGGGCACTGACGGCACCATAGCATGGCCTGTGCGTGATAACACCATCTTCCCAGCCCAGAGACAACACAGAAAGCCCAGCTGCTGTGAGGATTCCTTTCCTGCCTGCTCACCTGAGCCCGGGGTGCTCTAGCCTTGGGATCCCTCTCTCACTTCCCATCTCCCACCCCAAGCTACCTTTTGGCACAAATTGGTTCCGGGAGCTAAGACCATATGTCACAACTTTTCACAGGCCGTGTTCTTCCTTAGAAGGGACACGGATGCTAACAAAGGGCTGCCCTGCGTTTGCTTTCCAGTTCAATATTCGCTGAAGCTGAGAAGAAAGAGGGGCAGGTCAACGATAGGCAGAGTACCTTTCCTCCCTGTGCTCCATTGTTTACGATCTGACGACGGCCTACTTCCTAGTAACCATGCTAAAAGGGCAATAGGCAGGAACTTCCTATAAGTAGGTACCTCTAACTCCAGTAACAGCAATGTCCCACCCTGTCTCAAATCTCCAGAAGTTTAGAAAAATAATATCCCCTGGCCCATCCCACTCCCATAGAAGATGGCCAGGCAGGGGCAGGGAAGCCAGAGAGGGAACTGCCACGGAGCTTTCTGTAGGGGAGAATCAAGTGATCCTAAGCCTTTCAACCAGAGCCTGACCAACAAAAAGCCCTTTCATTCCCTTGGGTCTCTGATATTACAGCGTTCCTGGAGTCCTGCTGCTTCCCTGCTGGGGAGATCAGTCACTCTCGGCCCTGAGGGTGCTGGCCACAGAAGTCCACTGAGGAGCTGACTGTGCCCCATGCATTCCAGACATTCCCGGGCAAGTTCAAAGCCAACAATGCTGTTTTTCCCAAGCCCCAGTCAACTCTCAGACATCAGGAAGGCCAGGCAGGGGACCCTTCCTCTCTCCTAGTCTTTTTACTCCAGTGTATTTAGTCCCAAGGTGGGTCACAGGCCTGGAATATACACTCAGTGCTTGCCACACTCAGCATGAGGAAATGCACCTACCTAGGTGCTTGGGTGTGCACACACACTCACACTTGCATGAAAAGCTGGAGAGGCCTGCAGGCACCGTCAGCTCTCCCAGGCCTGGTCCCTGTGGCACCACGGCTAGGCACACCCAGGGACCCTTCCTGGTGCTGGAAGGAGCCAGGAGCTAACTATGATTTGTCCACCTGGGCAAGGCTGCTCCCTTTTAGTTCCTTATTCAAAGTGTATCTTCTATTGATTTTTGGCAGATGAAATGGCCCCTTCCCATGACTGTCTAAAAGACACCACCATGAAGCACACACACCCTTGTAACTGGAAGCACCTGCACTATACAGTTCAGGGTCTTGAGTTTCCCTTCCCGTGGGCCCCAGGGTTACACGTTTCCAGGCTCTTGAGTCTAAGACAATTGTCCTCAAAGCCATGCATACATGGCCTCGCCATTCATATAAGCAGAGACACACATGTTCCTCTCTAAGTGTGTAGGAAGCTCTCCTTCCTGGTTACGGATACCTAGCTGCTTCCTCCTTCATCCAGTGGCAAAAATCTTAGGGCATTGGTAAGAAAGAGCAATGTGGGAGAGAAGAAAGGAGTCACTGTCTAGGTGGCTTCCTGGGGTACCCACTGTGGAGCTGGCCGAGGTCACAGCTGGCAAATCCACGTGTACTCTGACCTCCTCCATCACCTGCATCTATTTTCCCCAAGCTAGACAGGGCCACTGGAGAGAAAGAAGAGAGAAAAGGCTCGAGGGCCAGCACATCAGGCTCCCGAGCGTGAGCTGTCACACGGCTGGGACAGGCGGCAAAAAAGAGACAAGAAAACCATTTCCTGCCCAGGTCCAAGGAGACTGAAATCAACCGCTAGGCTGACCTGGGGGAGAGGAGGGAAGGGCGGCGAGGCCTGGAAGTGGGACTGACTTATAAATAGGGGACGTGTCATTTCCAGCCACATTTCCAGTCATTTCCAACTACGGGTTTGGAAGCCACGCTGGCCAGAGCTCAGTGGAGACCTCCAGCCTGGCAACCATGCATAGGGGGCACCGGCCCTCATCGCCTCAGGCAGTCTGGGGGAACCCAGAGCTTTAAGCACAGGGCCCTTCCAGAACAATGGTAGCGTCAACCCTTGGCGCTGTCAGATGCACATTAGAAGGCTGCCCCAACTATGGGTGAGGATTTTCCACCAGAGCTTTAGGAAACATTGTGTGGGAGACAGAGAAAGCTGTGGAGAGATGACGTGCCTCGTTCATTTCTGCCCCCAAATCTTGCCATGGAGCTGAACACCCATTAAGAGCCCACCACACATTTGCAGATCCAATCTGAAGCCAAGACGAGGACAGAAGTTTCCAGACATTCCAAGGTGGAATGCTTGGTCCAAAAATGTCCACGTGGTGTGTGATTTACCCTGGCCAAATCACAGACTGTCAGACAGATGGGTAGCAATCCGAACAGACTGCAGACACAGGTGGATGCGAGGGATTATCTTTGCTGGGTGAGATGCGAAGAGATCAGTTTTGGGAAAAAGTGCCCAGGTTTGGAGTAGATGAGAGGGAAGAGCGGTGGGCCAGATGCTGGGCCCACACCAAAAATAGAGAACCTGAGCTATGTTGCTTGGCACCTAGAGATTGTACAGAAGGCTCTTAACTGCACGAAGCCAACTACATTTTGATATTATCGGCACATCTCATTTTCAAAAAAGTACAATCTGCCTCTGCCACCTTGGCACGTGAAAGGTGGGGCCTTGAAAACACATTTGAGCTCATTCTGCATAACACGATGACTTTGGGTCTTCTATAAATAGAAGCAGGAAGTGAGGTATTTGGGATGACACCTCTTATCGCTCTTGCAATTGCCCTGTGCAGGACCGACTGGCACAGATGCACACTGACCAAGGTGGACACCCTGCTGCTAGAACCACCTGCTTCAGGTCCCAGGGTGGCAGATGGGGGACGCAGAGGGGGGAGAGGTTTGGCCAATGAGCTTTGGATGATGTGCCCAGTATGCTCCCTGGGTGTCTCCTTAGGGAGCCCTGAGCACCTGCCAAAACACTCTTGGAAGAGACTCTGATATGAACTTGAATCAGAAAATAAGAACTCGCAGCATGGCAAGGGTCAGTGAATCTCTGGTTCCCCAGCCCTGGACAACTTCTCTGTCTTACATGTTCCCAGAGGTGAACAGGCCTGTAGAGAGGCCCTGGGCCCTGCTTCCTGCGTTCCCGGGGGTGGGAGGAAGGAGAGCCTCTCATCACTCACAGATCTGGCTGGCAACACATACGCAAAGTGAAGGAAGCAGGGTGTGCAACAGAAATGGAGGCAACCCAGAGGGGTGGGGCGACGACCAAGCGAAGCTGGGGTTGAAACCAACTGGGCCAGGTGGCACTGCTTCCTACACCAAGCCCCGGGTCCTCTCCGGGGTTCAGTTCTATCCTGCCTAGGGCCCCCTCTCAGAGGCACCGGCGAGCCCTCAGTCAGCCTCTGGCTGCTGGGGAGCCCGGTTCTCATTCCCCACCAGAGGCACTTCAGGCTCAGACCAGGGCCAGGAAAGGAACCCGGCATTTCCTGCCTAGTTTTCGCAGCTTGAGGACAAGCCTTCCGAGGTGACAAACCCCTTGATGGTCCTCAGATCCGTGAGATGAGGACCAAAGAAGGAGCGTAGTAAGCAGGTTGGCTCCCGAGCCAGAGCCCGCCAGCCCTGACCTCTGCTGTAGCTCCGCCTCCTTGACACGGAGAGTAGAGACCATTTTTTAAAGCTAAAGACTGAGAGTGGGTTTCTAAAGAGTGTGGGGACCTCTGCTGATGGTGTCCACTCAGACTCCAGGTCCTGGAACACTTGGTCTCAGGACATGCATGCTCAGGTGCTCTCGCTGGCCACAGCCCACGACAGCTGGTAGAACTGGTGCCGGTTTCCCCATGCAGCATGCATGGCCAGCATGCACAGCGTTCTCACCCTTTCAAGGGACAAGGGCCTAACCAGAAGGTTCAGAGAAAGCGGCAGCTCCAGAGCGCAGGCCAGGAGCCCAGAAGGGGACCCTTCCTAAGCCACCCTCCTTCTCAGTAGGAAGCAGGCATTAAGCAAATAGGGGAATGTGTTTGCTTTCCATGAAGGTCTGGCTTCCCCCACTGAAAGGGTGAGTCTGGAGCATGCATTTGGCCCAAGCTTCTCCCTCCTGCTCTGCCCTGGCTGGGCTCCACCTGCGCTGCCCCGTGCCATGCCCGTTACCTCTGCTGCTGGTACAGTACCTGCAGTTGGAGTAGCTTCAGACACAGCACCCAAGATGGCCAGAGAGAAGGAGAGAGGATGAGAGAGGGAAGAGAAAACAGAGCACAGGTGAAACCACAGGACAAGCGAGCAGAGAAGGTGTAGCTCCCACCTGACCCAGACAGTGGCCACATAACTGGTAGCTGCTCTGAGGACGCCTACTGGCATTCAAGGTCATGGTTAACTCCACTGGAATGAGGAGTGTTCCTACCTTCCCACCTGGTTCTTGGAGAACTTTCTAATGCTACCTGTATCTATGCCTAGTCATCTCAGAGATGGCAGCTGGGACAGTCTATCCAGGATGCCACGTCCCCAGCTATTCCTCCAAGGGTGTGTTCTGCCTTGGCTGGGTTGGGTGACCCTCTAAGATACCAGGAATTGGAGGTTTTAGCTGTAGGTGGATCCAGAGGACAACAACCTTGGCCAGGGCGGTGGTTTTCTGCATCTTTGTGGGAAAATGCTGAGTGGTGTTGGGGTAGCTGGAGTGGGGGTGGGGGGGAGCTACTCTCTCACTCCATGTCAGTCTTCCAATGCACGGGGACTTTGAAGGACTCTAGCCTCTAAGTCTGCATCATCCTAATTTAGGCTCCAATATTTTCCACCAATTGTTCCTCCTGAAATTGGAAACTCGTGTGGATCCAGAGTCCTAAAACGCAAATCTCTGCATTTTCTACAAATCTCTAAGTTGAGAACAAAGTCTGTCTTTGTTCTCTTGTCCCCTGGGGCTTTAGAATTTTTCCTCTGGTGGTCACTGGGGCTGGATAATGGGGCTTTGTCTGCGGTCCTGTGTCGAGTGGAGATGGGGGTGGGAATTGGCTGATGAGAAAGTGCCTGCTGGCCTGACCTTTGGGAGCAGGCTCCATCTTCACTTACCTGAAGTCCCTCAGCCCTAATAAACTTCCTGAATGCCCAGGGGTTGGATGAGTACACCAGGAGGGGGAGATGGTGTGACTCACTCCTGACTTACAGGACCCGAGATGGGCACAGAGAGGACTGCTGCCTTCCTCCAGCTTCTGCCCAGTACCTCTCCCGTTTTGGTGCTGACCTGTTCATCACAGAGGTCCGGGTGCAGGGCAGCAGCTGTAGCTGCGTGGGGAGCCAGGGCTGGGACAGCAGAAGGAGCAAGACCTGGCAGCTTCGGCAGGCAGCCCCCTGCTCTCCTGGGAGGAAGTGGGGAAGTACTCAGGAGACCCCCCTCCAGGCCGAGGTCAGGCCAGGGATCTGAGCCTTCTTGGGAAAGCAGTAGATCTAACTTGTCAGCCCTAGGGATGCCTACTCACACCATTTCTTCTCTGATTCTCCTTGCAGAATGAATTCCTGTTCTCCACTGCTCCCTTCAGGTAAACATCTGTAGATGTCTCCAGACTGTAAATTTCCTATCACCTTGTCCCTAGTTTCCAGTACAGTGACTGACACTGCACAATATGGATGCCCAAGAAATGGCCTCTGCATGAACCACTGTACTTCTGGAGAGGCAGCGGGTTCCCCACCTTTTCACACAGGCCTGCCAATATTGAGGCATTTGTGGTCTTGGCTCCGTGGGAAGGTCGCCCAGGAGCCTGCATGAGGGTGAGCCTGGAGCTCCCTCTAGTGAAGTCCTGAGGCAATGGCGCTCTCCTAGGGAAATGCTGCTGGAACGTCACGCAGGACCCTGGACATAGCCCACTTGTCCTTTTTAAATCTAACCTGGCAAAGGACTGTTCCCCAGTTCCAGTTCTCCCTGCAGCCCGACAGCTCAGAAGTCACATTCCCTCCTCTACTCACGATGTGGGCAGCAGCTGCAACGGTGGCATTTCTGCCTACCTTCCTGGCCTCATGCACCTTAAAGGGTTGTTCCCCGAGTTCTGATGGGCGTTCTAGTCATATCCCTGCCTCTCTCACTGAGTGACCTCTTTCACTGTTCTTTGGAGTCCCCCAGCACCTTTACTTCTGACACACTTTCCCTCAACTCCTTTACTTCTGACACACTTTCCCTCAACTCCTTCTCCGCCTCACGTTCTCTTCTTTATTTCTCTGTGAGAAGAAAGGTGGTCGATGTAGCACAGCTGGGCAGGTCAAGGCAAAGTGAAGGCCTGGGGCTGACTGCAAGTCTGAGGAGATTTGGGCTCTCCAGACACAGCACCTGCATTTGTCTCTCAGCACTAAGACAGGCCGTCTCCCACCGGAGCCAGGGACCTGCGTGCTCACTTCCTCTCCATCCTGGAAAGTTCAGGCCCAGCTCTCAGCTCGTCTTCAGGCATCTGACCTAGCGGGGGCTTCCATCCCAGGCTGCCACCACAGGCCTACCTTCATTTGGCGGTGCTGGAGACTCCTCTGTGACTGCTTCTCCGGAGCCCACCTGGGTCCTGGCACTGAGAGTAAAGCGGTAGCGTGACACGGGGTCTGCTCTCTGCATGGAGAACTTGGTCTGGTTGGGAGAGAAGTTTTCCACCATCTGCTTTCCCATTTTGGTTCCATTAACTGGGGGAGAGACGTAAGTATAAGGGAAAGTTTAGCCATATTTACTGTGAAGGAGGTTTAACCATGTTTACAATCTGGAGCTGGCAAAACACCTTCCTGGTTTTCTAGAAATGGAATGGTGGCTCTTGCCTGTGACCTTACCAGCTGAGTGTGAAGGCAGAGCACCGGGTGAGCACTCCCTTTCGGCTCTCTGATCATAACCCAGGGATGGCGCTTCTTTATAATCCTACCTGTCCCAAGTTTACTGCAAAGTCACAGGGCCATTTTGAAAGAACAGTTTATAATTCTTTAGCCCTTTGGACAAGGACAAATCTCTTGAGTTCCTTTCTTCCATTCAAAGAGAAGTGGGGCAAGCTCACCAGGGCTTTGGATTGTTAATGCCTCTTTGGTAAGCAATGTATTCAGTAGGCCTCAAAGGAGAGGGGTCAAGTCAGAGACAGATTCAGAATAGCACATGAAAACATGGTTGGCCATTAAAGTTGTCAGCAGCTTAACACTTGGCCCTCTGAACTTCCCAGCAAGGTACAGCATTGCTCCCAATAGAAAATTTAAAGATTTTCTTGTTCCCTGCAGGTGCTTCTGAGCTCGGGGCTCCTGGTTTGGGTCACTGCACAGTTGTTTGGCTGCTCCACATACTGTCACCTTAATGTAAATGATATTTCCTAAGGTGTCCCCTGGATGTCTGTGGACTCCTATGCATACATTGCCTGCCCCACCAGACAGAAGCTCCATTGAGTGGGGAACTTTCTCTCCTAGACTTAGAGAGACTAGAGATCTCAAATGTAAGGTGATCTTCCTCATGACATCAGAATTCCTTTCACCACACCTGGCAGACTAGGAGCTCCCTGCAGGCAAGGCTGCATATGGAGAGGAGGGACGGAGTCTCACCTCTTCCTGTAACCCTGTGGGGAGCTCTTCTTTGTCCCCTCCACCCCTCTGCAGCGTGTTCTGTACCAACTCCCTTTCTACCTCACTTCTTTAGGAAAGGTAGTGAGAACGGGTTTTCTTGGAGAAGGCGAGGGCACAACTTACAGGCCAAGTATTTGAGAGTGTATCCAGTCAGGATCCCATTGGGATGTTCCGGATGATCCCACTCCAGGTTGATTGTCTCCAGGTTGGGCTGCCGGACTCGGAACCGCCTGGGGGCACTGGGTACTTGGGGAAGTAGGAGAGAGCAGGGGACAAAAGCAGGAGGAGGGCAGGGAGGATGAGGAAAACACACACACAAAAACAAAGCACAAGTATGAAGGCACCGGCCTCGGGTTGGACAGTTGCCAACCCAGAGCCAGGGGAACCATGGGGGCAGAGCCTGCTGTCCCACCCAAGAAAGGAAGTTGTTTTGTCTGCGTGTGAGGACAAACCTGGCTCAGACTCTACTGTTCAAGTGGGGGAAGAAGTAAATCCAGTTTTCCTTTAGCAATGACTCAAGCACACGTTAGGCTTAACCCTGCAAAGTTATTATATCTCCAATCTAGGCACAGCACTCCCGAGCAGGGAGTTGTTCTGAGAGAGGGTACAGTTCTCAAGTCCCAGCCAAGGAAGGGTTCTTGCCACCACTGGGTCCAGGAAGCAGACCCAGGCTTCTGAGGTGAGAAGGTTGGGTGCAGGGGTGAGGAGGGAGAAACCCAGGGCACTGGTGGGGGGCAGGGAGAGGTGATAGGGAGATGCTGATGGTGAGGGAAAGGTGGGAGCAAAGAGCAGGGACCAACAAAAAAGAGCAAAAGGAAGACGAAAAGAGGGAAATGGGGAAAGAACAGTGAAGGAGGAGAAACAGAAGGCAAAGCAAAGGCAGAGTGGATGAAAGAGCCCTGGCAAGAACAGAGAGCCGGAACTTTGCAGATGTTTGCACCCTGAGCACAGGGTGAAGTCAGGGCGAAGCTATTCCCGGCAGCCCCCTGCAGAGCTCTGCTTGATGACATGGGAAGAGAATTGTGGAGGTCTCAGGCGCTGGGGAAAAAGTCACTGAAGTGCTTAGGACACATGCACTCCCTTCAGCCTCAGGAGATGCAGGGCAGCCCAGACCCTGTAGCCCTTTGGGGTCACTCTGGATCGTCTGTCTGGATTCACAGTCATGCTGCAAAGGCCTCCTTTTGAGTGCAACCTCCCGGCCAGGCCTTGGTGATGGAGCGCTCTGTGACAATGGCAGACTGCTCGGCCTGAGGGTCCTCAGCCCCTTGAGGCACACACAGAGGTCACCTTGTGCTGTCCATGTTGAGCATGCCGGAGCCGTTCCAGTCCCATGGGCACTTGCCACCCTTGTCCTGCCCGCCCTGCAGAGCAGTGGGGGTCAGACCTACCTCCTTCCGGGGTGGTGAACTCCTTAGTTTCGCTGCGGGGCCCATCGCCTCTCCCATTGACCACAACCATCTCCAGCTTGTAGTTACTGTAGGGGAAGAGGCGGGACACCACGCCCCGGGTGCGGTCACTGGGAAAGCTGGCTTGCTGTCGCTTCTGAGACACCCACAGGTTCTTGAGCAAGCTGCTCTCCCTCCAGTAGTAGGCCTTTGGGACAGAGCAGGCTGGTGAGGGGTCAGGCAGCAGAGCTGGGTTAGTGGTTAGTGGTGGTGGCAGTGACTGGTCTTTCCTTTGCTGGTTACGGGCTCCAAGTCCCAAATGGCCCCATCATTTCCACACGGGGCTGGGGCAGCTGCCTTGGGGTCCCCGTTCATTAGCCATGGGTGAATATAAATTTATGATGAATGAGAAGGAGGCTGTGATTTCACTCATTTTTTCTGAGCCACGCCTCCTTTCTGGGGACAGACTGGCCACACTTTGATCTGAGCCACCGCACCGTAAGACTCATTTCCAAGCCAGGTAACACATTGCTCAGGAAATCTGGGCCAGAACCTCAAGTCTGAGCTGAGGGTCGAGCATGGAAGTCTCGGTGCTCGAAGACCGCGTCACCTCATTGGATTAGTAGTTTAGACGGGCAGCAGGCAGGCGTTGCCAAGAGCAGGTTATCCCAGAAGTCTGGATGTGAGCAAAAGTTGATTTTATCCTCTGAAGCCAAATAGCTTCTTTTCCTATTGGTTGAAAACTTTTAGAGATGAGACAGAGACGTGTCCAAGGGACAGTGGCATGTCCAAGTCAGGGGGATGCAGGGCTGCGGGCTGCGGACCTTGGGTAGGACAGGATGGCTGTGGAGGGTGGTAGTATTGCGGGTTACAGTGGAGGTCAGATTAGCAGTGGATGGGAAGCCACAGGTGAGGCTGTCACAGTGGTGTCACCCAGGCTGCTCACATTCAAGTGAGGAGGAAGTTCAGACTTAGGGGGCTTTTCCCGGAAAGAGATCAAGTAACATAAATGAAGGCTGCAAGTCACCTTGCAGGAAGGAGCTTATTCGAGTGCACAGGTCATTCCGTCTTCCTTCCCTTACTTGCCAAAGCCATGTTCCAAGGGAGACAGACCCTTGCCATCTGTCTCCAACCATCCACCAGCCAACTCCTGACCTCTGAGGTCATGCAGCCAGTGTTCACCCAAGGTAACGGTCTCTCTCACTTTCTAGCCAACTTTGAAACAGAGGGGGAGCCTCGTATATAGCCTGGGTTCCCTCTCCCATGTCAGTTTACCCTTCCAAAGACAGAAGCCTGACAGAACCAGCTCCCAGCAGGGAGTGCCAGGAGAGGCCAAGGGCCCCGATGCTCTATATGCTGGGTAATCCTGACTTGGCTGTGACACAGGGAGGTTGGGTACACCCTTTCAGTGGCTTTGCCTGTTAGTGGCAGTCTTCTGGAACCAGGCTGGGAGAGGTGAAGAGCCCAGCAGGGACCATGGAGAGGAGGACGGGTGTAGCTCAGCGGAGCCTTAACATGGCACATGGTCATGCAGGTGTGTCCACACACACCCTATGACAGACATGTGCTATGGCATGTCAACTCAAACCCACGACACTCCACAGGATTTTGTGCTGAGCGGTCTCCCAGCATGCTCTTTACAAGACACACCTGTGTGTGGGTGCATAGGTACACAGTCATGAGCCGCACGATGTCATGGTAGTGAAGGACCATGTGTGGTGGTGGTCCCACAAGACAGCAGTTGAAAAACCCGGTCACCCGGTGACACCATTGCCACCACAATGTTGTATCACAATGGACCACTCATGTCTGTGGTGATGCTGGTGCCAATAAACCTGCTGTGCTGAGGTCATGTCATAGTGCAGCACACACAATATGTACAGCAAATACTAATGATAGTGCACAATCATATAACTGGTTTATGTGATTACTATGTTGCGTTGTTCTGGCAGCAGCCTCCCCAAACTTGTGTTTACTGAATTAAGAGGCCATATGGAGTGACAGAGCCATACATCCAGGTTTGTGTAAGCACACCCTGTCAGGGTAGCAGAATGACAAAACTGTCTAACTATGCATTTCTCTGAATGTGCCCCTGACACTAAGCGACGCGTGACTGTATACCTACTTTTTTTCTCTGAGCATATTTTTGAACAGCTCATCTTAGACATCATCTTGAATCAACTTTGGATCCAATGACTATCACTAGAACCCCTCCAAACACCCCATGCCCCGCCTCTGCTACCCTTGCCCCATTAGTGTGCTGGGGTTAGGACTGGGAGGGGCTTCCTCACTCGGTACTCTCGGAGCTGGCCCTGGACCGTGTCGGAGTAGACGCGGTTCCACTGCAGGCCGATGGCTGTACTGTTCATGACTCGGACTTTAACATCGGTGGGTGCAGCCCGAGGATCTGCAACGTGTTGGCACAGAAAGCTGGTTATTTGGGAAGGGTTGGCCCTAGGGCTCCCTGGTTCCCTCTGATATTTCTCTGCTGGTCTGAACCTCCACTCTACTGGACACCTGGGGCCTCAGGAGGGCAGGGTCTATGTTTCCTCTGTTAGGCTACACTTGGAGGAGTGACGGAAGGCTTAAGACAACAGAGAGGCCGTCCAGGTGGGAGGGGGGCTACACGTGTGAAGGGAGATTACTCATGATGCTTGTGTGGTGGGCCACTGGACCCTGTTCTGTTCCATTTTCTACCCTTCCCTGTGTGCTCTGTGACCTCATCAACTAGGCTCCCTTGTTCTCGGGCTTCTTGATGGGTCTCAGTGTGAGGCACCGGGGCAGGAGGGGAGGACTGGCAAGTGTCATTTCCTCTGGCTTCCTCTTTGCTGAGCTACGAGTTGATACTGTAGCATTCTTTTTCCCAAGGTCATAGCTCCTGAAGATTATCCTCGTAGGTCACAGTGATTCCTCTATCCCCTGCCCACCAGGGCTCAGAGTGGCCTAATTGCATCCCACTGTTGCCAGCCTTGAGGAGACTCGTGTTTCTTGCTGTATGTGTGTCCTCTCACCCTGTCCACATGCCATCTGAGCGTGCATCTCTTTTCTGCCAGCAGGAAACGTAACCCACAGAATGGAGGTGCTCTAACCTAACCTCACTCAGGAAGAAGTCTGGCTCTGTGACACCTGGAAAGGGAGGCTCACTCCCTAATCCATAACGAATTCTGTCCTTCTGTTCTCTACTCTCCTGCAGAAGCAGTCCATCCTGCTCCCTCTAATCCATCAGAGCACAGGCTCCAAGGTAGATAGGTGCAGTAGCAATGGAGAGACGGGCCAGGAAGCTCAGGACTGAGGCTTCTCTGTCCATACTTACCATCAGGCATCTCCACTAAACTCCTGTGTGGAGGTGTCTGCCACTGTGGATGCGAGGAGCAGAATGGGCAGAGTCTGCCAGCTCCTCTGTTCATCCCAGTGGGCCTGACTCATGGTTGCTTCCGGGCTCAGCCTTCACTTGTGCTACTTTGCTGGCCCTACTCTAGGCCCAGCCCTGCCCGCTCTGAGCCTCTTTTCCCCAAACCTCTCCTTCCTCCCTCTCTTCTGCTTTGCCTGTGTTCTTTGCCCTGTGTTCTCCTCTTGGCTTGGACACAGCCCTAAGAGGACATGGGTTGTTCCACTAATCTGCTTTACTCAGGAGCCTTCAGGACTGAGGTATCGGGCACAGAGAGGCCACCACTCTATCATCGTCAGGGACCCATCTACACTACATATATCTAGAATCTTGGTTTATCCCGTGCCACCTTCAAATAATTCATTTTTATGTTTAGTTCCAAGGTCAGGAGCAGCACTGAGAGAGCTGGCGCTTGGCTAGTCTGGAACTTGTGGTCTGTAGACTTCCCTGTCCCTCAAGGCATCCCCTGCCCATGAGGGGGGTCTTGCCAGTGGTCCTGCTTCCTTGAGGTATTTAAAGATCTATTTGTGCCATCTTTGGCCTGGCAGGAGTTGGACTGGGGATGGGGAATCTTGAGTCTTCCTTGGTCCTAGGCCAGCTTGGTAGTAAAGGGGCCTGAGAGAGGATCTGGAGACCTGGGCACTGTTTTGAGCCTTACATTTGCTCCTATACAGTACTGGCAAGGGGTGTCTCTTTGGGCCCATTTTTATAACCATAAAATATGAGTGTAGGACCAAGTGATGAGAAGTAGTGTTCAGATGATATTATTTCTGTTCCTGATTCCAAGGCACTTTTGTGTCCTAGGTCACTGTAGGATATTTCTTTCCTGGGAACTGGCTACCTTGCCACAAACCACCATGAGGTCCCCAACCTGTGATAGTGGCCTTGTGTAGCCTGGTTCTTGGGTCCTGCTAGGGATGGGAAGAAAGGGCAGGTACTCACAATCTTCTCCGGAGTACCCGATGACGGTATCAGGCTCTGGGCCCTTCCCAAAGTCATTTTCAGCTTGGACCCGGATCTCATAGGGCACATAGACAGGGGTCTGCCCTACCACATAGCGAGAACCCCACACTGTGACATTGTTCCAGGTCTCTCGAGTCTCTCTCCGTCGCCACTTGACGATGTAGCGCAGGTTGGGGCCAAAGGCCGAGGTGGCATTCATGGGCTGCACAGGGACAGACAGACAGACAGACAGGCAGGCAGGCAGAGTGGAGACAGTGCAGGTGGGAACCAGGGTCCACCACAGTTTGCTGTCTTCTTCTGGGCTAGGTATCCCATTGTCCCTGGACACCTGATACTGACCAACCTCGTCACCCTTGTGCAGAGGAAGAGTCTGGACCCCAGCTGCCTACTGCTGCCTTCGGTCTCTGCCTAGTGGAAGAACACAACCCTCTTCTGCTGAGTCCTTCAAAAGCCCAGAGTCCTAAAAACTCTGAAGCATGTAGATTTTCTATAACAAAAGCTTTACCCAAGACCTGGTCACTTTCACTTCAAAAAACATCCACATTTGTGGGTGCAAAGGGAACAAAGAGGTGAGTTTTGGTTTAATCACAGCATGTCTCCTGCCAGTGAAAAATCCCAGAACTGACTTTAATTCTACCAAATCCATGTGGGCCTGCCATGCCCCTCCCAACAGATCACAGTTCCTTAAAGATAGTGGGAACCTTCTGTTTATGCTGTAAGGACCTGGGCTGGGAACCAGGTCCTCGGGCCTGCCATGCACATCTATAGAACAGGTGTCCTGAGACTGGAACTGTTTGGCCAGGTTGCTGGAGCCAGGCCCCCAGAGAGATAGGGATGGTCATGATTCCAAGAACTCTCTATGTCTCCCGGCTTCCATTCCTCATGGCATCAGCTCAGAAATGCTAACCATCAGTGGTTGCATTTGCATCTCTCCGACATGGAAGGGGTTTGGGGGAAAAAAGTCTTTTTGAGATTATCGTATATACCAGTTTTGGTTTGGAAAACATAGTCAATAGGTCAACAGGAAGATGGGACTTGCAAGGCCTGGCCTGGAAGGAAGCTTTCCAGTTCTTTGGCCCATCCCATGACTAAAGAGCCTGTACTGGACACACCTCAGAGGCTCCCAACAACTCCCCTGGAAGGACCCAGAACATCTTGGAGCAGGAGCTGAGGATTTTGCCCAGATCCTTCCTTCTTTGAAGGAAATCCATTTTATTTTGCTAGAATCCACTAGGATTTTTGGTGAACCAGCAGTTGTGGGAATTGATAACCTCTGTTCCTGTCTGCTCTGAGACCTAGATATACGTCCTATTTAGTTTCTGGATGTCTAACTCAGAGAGGATCTTGTGTTGGAGAAGAACAGCCACCCAAACCAGCCATACAGCCTGAACCCCAATATGACCCTGGGGCCTCAGGGGTGCAAGAACACAGCAGTTGAGCAGGTCCACTATGGGCTGGGAGGGGAGAGACTCTTACCGTCCATGTGATCTCCATGTTGTTTTTCCTGGTCCCCTCTCCCTTCACATCGCTGGGATTGGACTCAGGGGCTGGAACCCAACACACTCAAAGTTGATGTTCAATTGGTGCCTAACCAGGACACAGCAAGCAACCCATCTCCCTCCCACTGTCTTGTCTTTTCTACATCTGGCTTTTCTCACTATCTATATACCCTGAGCTCACTCTGTCTTTTTCTCATGTGCACGACATGACTTCCTAGCTAACACAAAAACTCCCAAAGTAGAGCTAATTTCTTTTAAATTTTAATCCCTCACTAGACAGCATTTATCATAAAGCTTTCCCCACTGTGGGTGGTCTATAAGTCAACTCAATGTGGATTATCCTCTTCACGGATTATCCACTAAATATGTTTCATCCCAGACTGATTTATCCTTGGCATTTAGCATCTTTTTTTTTGGGGGGGGGAGGAGGGGGTGGGGAGAATATCTCCACCCTCTATGAACTGGTAGGATTTCAGAAACCTAAACATCACCCAAATGCATCAGGAAAAAGAATCTGGTGTAACACTGGATTATGTATTTCTGCTGCACAGCTCTCCCCTTTAAAGCAGATCATCAAGAATCACTGATAACGTTAGTCATAATAAAATGGCAGTTAATATTGCGTGCTTACTACCGTGTCCGCATCACAGTAAGCAATTGACATACATCTCGAATGGAATCCTCACACCAAGCCTGCGGTGTAGATTGTTATGATTATTATTCCATCCCATAGATGAGGAAGCTGAGCCTTGGGGAGGTACTTCGCCCATGTTCATATGGCTGGGAACTGGGGGAACTCAGTTAGAACTTGGGGTCCCCGCTTCTGCCTTCTGTGGAGCCCTTAGGTACTCACGTGCTCCACTGGTTCTATAGCGCTCAGATGGAAGGCTGGGGTGGCTGCTTCCGACCTCATTGACAGCAATGACCCTGAACTGGTAGTTGACATATGGAGACAGGTGGAGGACAGCTGAGTTGACACTGCCTGGAAACTTGGAATGGTCATGCCAGACTCCCGGTTGGAACTGGTCCTCTTCAAACTGGACCACGTACTCTGAGTGAGCAAGGGGGACAGAGCTGTTCTGGGAGCTGGGCTAGTGAGGTTCAACTTTATTTATTTATTTTACTATTTTATCTTATAATAGTTTTTAAAGCTACAGTCTCACTCTGTAGTCCAGGCTGGCCCTAAACTTACTGTGGGGCCGGAGGAATGGCAGAGTGGTTAAAGTGCTCGCCTTATAAGCACAAGGCCCTGAATTTGATTCCTCAGCACCACATAAGCTGGGTGTGGTGGTGAACATCTGTAATCCTAGCACTCACGAGGCTGAGGCAGGCGGATTGCTGTGTGTTCGAGGCCAGCCTGGGCTCCGTAGTGAGTTCAGGACCAGCCTGAACTACAGAGCAAGAATCTGCCTCAAGAAAAAACAAAACAACAAAAACAAAAACAAACAAAAACTTACTGTGTAGCCCAGGCTAGCCTCAGATTCCTGGTAATTCTCCTGCCTCAGCCTTCTAAGTGCTGGGATTACAGGTACGTGCCACCATGCCTGGCTAACAACGTCCCACTTTAAACCACCTTTGCCTTGGCTTCTGGTCATCTTTATAATTTCCCCTGGGTAGATAGTGGTGCATGGAGAGTTGTTCCCAAGACACAGCAGGCATCCAAAGGCACTGTGCAGTTGGAGGATAGCCAGGGTACATGCCAGGCAGGGCAGCGGTGGGACCAAACACCTGCGAAGGGCCTTGGGATCAAGGCCACGACCAGCCCTCTCCTCTGGCTTTGGGGTGCAGGACCCTGAGCTGACCTGTGATGGGGCTGTTGTTACTGTCTCCTGGGATCCAGGTCAGCCTCACACTCCTCTCAGCCAGGTCGGTGAGCTCCAGGTCACGGGGTCGGTCTGGCCGTCCTGGCAGCATGGGGAGAAGACATCATGCAAGGCCTCTGAGGTGGAACCAGCCCCTCAATTTGCTGACCCCAGCCTCGATAAGCTTCGGTCCCCACTGCCATCAGGATCAAATCCAAGCCTGCCCCGAAGGCTGGCACAGAGACCTCTCCTCCCCTCCAGGGACAAAGAAGAATAAAGAAGAGTCTGCAAATTCTACATTTACCCCAAAGAGTATCGCAGGAGGTGGAGCAAGGACACAAAGAGGATCATGCGGGACACAGAGTGACCACCGTCCTGTTTCTGCAGACATTCTCCAAGCATAGTGTTTGGAAAGGGCTGCCCGCCTCACAGGGCTTGTGCTCACATGTAGAAAGCTGCCAAGAAGTGTGGGGTTTTGTATCTTTTTCTTGTGATAATTATCTTCTTCTCTGTGTGCCAGGCTGTGAAGAAGGGACCAAAGTCCAGGAGGGGGGGACTGGCATTCTGAGCAGGGCAAAAGGTTAGGAAAAAGGACATCCCAGGCAGGGAGAGAATACAGACCTCAAAGTTTCAGTGATAATCTAGGACAGAAGGGCCCAGCAGGCATCACACTACTGCAAGCCTCTAATCTCCCTGGGATCGCTTTAGTGGGTGCAAGTGCCATCCTGGCCCAGGCATAAAGCCACCCAGGTACGGACTGTGAGGAAAGGCAAGATGTTTTTCTTCTTCTTGGCTCCTAAACCTATTTCCATATTTTGGCTGGTTATTGGAAGGACCTAGAAGGTGAGTTATGTGAGAACATAGTGTGTTTGTGTGTGTGTGTGTGTGCATGCACAGGTTCATGTCTGGGTAGACTATATAAATGGATATAGAATAATCGATGCGAGGACGCAGCAAATGATGGAATTACAGGAGATGGAAGAGAACAGGTTTTCCTCACTCCTGAGGCCAAACTAGGGGGGAACACGCTTCCCTAAGGCAGAGGTGCTGTGGCCAGAGGTAAGGGAAGGGGACGACATGACAGCCAAGAACTTCTAAGCTCAGCCTGCGGAAGAAGACCAGGGTGGGGTTTGACCCCAGTTCAGGGGGGCAGGCAGACGTGGGCACCTGAAAGGGGGTCACATGTGGTGGGGCACGGAGTGTTGCCCAGGAGACCCAGAGGCAGAAGTCCTTTCCTGAAGTCCCTTCTTCCTCCAGCTCCACCCCCGGGTGCCTTGAGAGGCCACTGGCCAGACCAGTGATTAGTTTGAATTACCTTTGGGCAGCGCAGACAAATTGTTAGTTGGAGTGGCCTGATCAGCTGCAAAGGTAAGATGAGTTATTCAGGTTAGCAGGTTAGCAGGCTTAGGGTGTGCGGGGAGGACAGAGCAGGCAGCTGGGCTGGACCGCTGCCCCTGGGCTGAGATGTTGGGGCACAGCTTTGCCCTCCTTTCCATGGAGAGCTCCTCACTTCACAAAGACCTTCTTGTGTCTCCTGGAAGGCTGCTTCCTTCCCATTCTAATGTGCCTGGACCCACCATCACAGGGGCCTGTGTCCTCCACTGCAGCAGAGACAAAGGTGTGCTAGGGCTTATGACAGTGGGTGCACAGAGAGAGGACGGGGGCCCAGCGGGGGATCTGCTTCCTGGGAAGGGAAGGCCACTTTCCTCTGGGTATGGGATGGCTTGGTGTTCACAGTCCAGCCTGGATACAAGGCAGGAAGAGATAGCATCAGCTTGCTGGGTACGCAACACATTAAGGTGCCACCAAAAACCAGGAGCATGTGGGAGGGCCGCTGGTCACCCAAATGCGAAACTCAGCCCAGCCTGAATTGTGATAATCAACCCAGTGGAGTTAGATATAAGGAAGGAAAGACACCACACAAGCGCCTCCCACTTTCTCTGTCACTTAGGTGCCGTCCATCTGGGTTTGGGGAGTTGATGATTCTCCACAGAAGAGGGGACCTCTGAGCTGTCCTGCAGTTTGCCCTGAAAGTGGCACCTCCATGCCTGGCTGCCGGCCGACCACAGGCTCTGCTTCTGGGACCCTGTGGGGCTCACTGCTGCTCTGGCAGGAAGGAGCGGGGCGTGAATGCCGTGTGTAGGTGGTGGGGGTTACCTAGTACAGTGAGGTAGGCCTTGGCCAGGTCTTGGTCCAGCTCCGTGCTGGCCACACACGTGTAGCTGCCCTGGTCCCGCTCTGCCACACCGAAGATGGTCAGGGAGTCATCTTCCTTCTTCATCCTGCAGAGGTACCATGTAGGGGTTGGGTGGAGGAGGGGGTGGGATGCCAGGCAGTGCCCACTGGCTCCTCCCCCAAGGGGGATGACAGAAAGGAAAGGAGGAGAAAGTGACAGCGATGAGCTGGGATGCCATGACTCCTCCTGGGGACGTGAAGTAGGCTCTCAGTGTTGGGACATAAAATCTGAAAGGTCACACGGGGTAGGCGGGGCTTAGACGGCCCTGAACTAAACTGACCACAGACTCTACACTGTGGTTGGCTGACTCTCCTTTGTTTTAATACTTCCCCTGCCTAGGCAGATTGGCATCCCTGCTTTCTCCTTGTTTGCAGCTCTATATGTGCTTAGCCCAGACTTGTCCCCTTTGTGCCTGGCCTTGGGGAGACCTACCCTCCGGGGCTCTCTAAACTATCTCCTCCACCAGGAGGAGATGCGCAGAGCAGGAAAGGATTGCAAACAGGTCAGCACCAAGTAGGTGCCCACCATAGTGTGTGGCCTTGCAAAAAAAAAATCACATGTAGCTGCAAGCAGCTGGTTCCTGTGCCAAGTTCAGGGGCGTATGCCATTTGCATCCCAGCCAGAAAGGGGACAGCACAGAGAGCTCTGGGAGGGCGGCTCCACCAGGGATCCTCCACCCCGACTGTGCGTCAGAAACTCTCAGGAGAGAGCTTAAACACGACCACTACCTGGGCCTCAGAATTTGGGTCGGGGGAGAGAGGCAAGCGTGGGTGGAGTAGACACGACAACGGGGCGAACCCTGCCCTCTACTGGAGAACAGCAGTCCTGCACACAGGGCTGAAAGGATGGAGGGGGGCAGCAGAAGAGAAAGACAGGGAACAAAACAAAGAAAAGGAAAGGAAACAGCAGGAGAGAAGGAGTGAAGAGAGAAAGAAGCAGGGGAGAAAGGAGAAGAGGAAGAGAGAAGCGCAGAAGGGGAGAATGGCAGCACTGGGGAAGAGGGGTGGTGGGGTCTCCCCTGGGGCAGGAGCGTCACTGAGGCTGTCACCCCCTCCACATCCACTCCTTGGTGGCACTCATGACGCTACGAGCAAGGGAAACCAAAGACCCCCCCCCCCCGCCCCCCGGCAACAGGAAGAGAGACGGGAGAGACAGGAACCTGTTTCCAACGTAGAGTGGCTCGTCGTCCTTCAGCCAGGAGACGGTCAGTTTGAGGGAGGCGTCGTGCCTCACGCGGCACTCCAGCTGCACAGTGGTGCCCCTCTTGGCTGTCTGGTCCTCGGGCATCCGGTAGATCCTGGTGGGGTCTGTGCAGAGGTGCAGGGAGCTCGCTGTGCCCCGTTCTCTGGCCGCACACAAGCTGTGTGGCACGCCTGATCTGAAGGCTTTGCATCACCCACAGAACACTTGCAAGAGTAACACTGTGGGTGATCAAACCTAGCAAATGCTCCCCCACAGGCTTTCCTCCAGGCCTGGCAGCGCGTGGCGCCGTTTCTGGGGTGTCGGTGGGGAGCTGATGTAGACCAGGCTGACAGTAAGCTGCTTCGGTGGTCCTAGCACCAGGTCAGCTGGTAGCCCCAGAGGACAGGCAGAAGACTCCCACCAGGGAGCCTGGCCAGGATGAGGCATGAGGTGGGGGGGTCTTCAAAGGGAAGAGCCCATGAAGAACTGTGCTTACAGCCTTCTAGCGCCACCCTGGGCTCCCACCTACGAGCTCTCTCCTTTACCTTTGACCTCCAGGCGGACCTGGTTCTCAGCTTTGCCCAGGATGTTGGTGGCGACGCAGGTGTAGATGCCTTGGTCCTCTTTGCGGATCATCTTAATCTCCAGGCTGCCGTTCTCATAGACGTGGTAGTTGCCTCCGTCCAGGTTGCTTCCTTGCCCATTCTTAAACCTCACAACAGAGCAGCAGAACACAGCGTACTGAGAAGAGGCGGCCCAAGGAGGACCTTGGTGGAGGAGGTAGGGTGAGAAGAGCTTCAGGCCTGGGCGCTGAGCCCTAAGCCTTGCAGTGTCTGCTTCTGACCACTAGGTGGCCCGGCAAGTTCCCAGCCTTTTGGGCCTAGGTTTCCTTTTGTGTAAAATACAGGGTTTGACCCAGATCCCCTGCTGTGTTCTTCCCAGCTTTGACCCTCAGGTGTCCTAGGTCTTGCTGACTTCTTACTATGGGTCAGATGAGAGCCAGACAGGTGAGGAAGAAATGACCCTCGTGGGGGAGGAGCTGGTCTCCTGGAACTTACCATCGGAGGGTGGGAATGGGAGACCCAAAGAACGGGCAGTCCAGCCGTGTGCGGTTGTAAAGGATCACCCGAATGAGCTGGTTCCGGGGTGACAGCATCCGAGGAGGGACATCTGAAATTCCCAGAGATCAGATCTTGGGTGCAGTCTAACTCTTCCGTGTCTTCTTCCTCTGTCTTATCTCTACATGTATTCTCCTTAGAGGAGCTTTCTGGGTACCCAGATACCTCTCACTATCAGTTTTCCCTTATTCTAGGGGCCTCTAAGGATTAGCTGAAGAGGAAGTAAGTTTATCTATCAGCTCGCCTGTGTCTTCTCCTACAGCCAATTCAGTTTTTGCAGAGACTTTCCCCGAAATGAACCTGCAGACTCTAGCTTCCCTACAACCCTAAGACATCCTACAGCTACCCCTTTCCGCTGCCGTCTCCCTGACCAGGGAGGCAGTGAACATGCTCAGAGCCATCTCCACCAGAGATCCAAGGAGAATCCAGAATCAACACGCACATACCCAGGAGGTAAGACAGACCTGCTCTCTCTCATCAGGGTAAGAGGGGCCTAAGACTGCATCTCTAGTGGAATTAACTCTGCTCATCCAGCTCTGTGGAGTTCAAGTCCTCCATCCTTCTCGCAAACTTCAGAATCTTCTGTTTCCTTCCTCCTGCTACCTCTTACCTGCCCATCCTGGCTAATCTCCAGAGGAGAAAGTACACCCTTGTGGTGCAGTGACCAACCCCAGGAAGCCGTACTGCAGGCGGTGGGAGGACTCACCCAGCACACTGACAAAGGCATTGGCCAGCAGGTACCCATGCTCATTGGAGGTGTTGCACTGGTACACGGCTCTGCTGCTGATCTGTGTGTCCCGGAAGATTATAGTGTCGCCAGCCACCTCACGGTTTGGGTTGGGTGGTGCCGCTAGTGGTAAGAAAGAAACAGTCCCTCTGAGATATGGAGTTGGGGGACCGATATGGAGATATGGAGAGGCAGCCTGGGTGGGCCTCAGCACTGCTGAGCCATGAGACTTTGCTGACCAGAGTCTATTTCTCAATCCTCCCAGTGGGAACATGAACCCCCTGTTCAGCTCAAATAACAGCTGAGCAGCTGTGAGTGAGAATGTAAGATTTGGAAGCAGAAACAAAAGCATTAGAAACATCACTACAGCATCCTTCAAAGACCTTTCATGCTTCAGTTTCCTGGTCCAAGAATGGGAGTAACATCACCTTGTGGGGATTTTATGAAGATACCTTGAGATTCTAGATATATAATTAGCAGAAGTCCAACAATATTGTGTCATTGTCCTTTTGACTCAGTGTCCATATGCTTACTTTTTTATGGTTCTGGTGTCAGGGTTTGGATCTCAAGTGCTCCCCAAAAGCCACATGTTCCATGGACACCGCGTAGGGTTGGGAGGTGGGGCCTGGCTGGAAGGGGCGGATGTTTAGCGCTTGACCTGGAGGGGTGTGGGCTGGTTCCACCCTTCGTCCCAGTCTCTGTTCCACCATGCTGTAAAGACCTTGGTCCCATGGAACTTTAGTTCCTGCTCTAGCTGCAGCCCCACCAGGTGATTCCACCATTTTCCAGCAGCCCACCCATGAATGGACTGAGCCCTCCTGTAAGCTACAATAAATCTTTCCTCCCTAAATTGTGGACGTCGGGTATTGAGTCACAGCAACAAAAAAGTAACTAAGACAACTGGGAATTGAGCCCAGGGACTTCACACTGAGCTACATCCACAGCCTATTTTCTATTTTTGATTCTGAGATAGGATCTTGCTAAGTCATTCAATTGCCCAAGCTGGGATCAAACTTGTGATCCCTCTGTCTCAGTTTCCCAGAATGCTGGAATTATAGGCCTGTATCACGGGGTTGGAGTTAAATGTGTTTTGAAAAGGATAAAGCGGGGCTGGAGGAATGGCTCAGTGGTTAAAGTGCTTGAGCAAGCGCTAAACCAAGCGCTAAGTACCCGAGTTCGATTCCCCAGCACCACATGAGCTGGGTGTGGTGGCGCACGCCTGTAATCCCAGCACTCGGAGGCTGAGACAGGAGGATTGACGTGAGTCAGAGTCAGCCTGGGCTCTGAAGAGAATTCAGGACCAGCCTGGACCACAGAGCGAGACCCTGTCTCAAAAAAAAAGAAAAGAAAAGAAAAGAAAAGGATAAAGCAACATAAAAGGTACAGAGCCCACCACCTTCCTATCCTCTGAGTGGAACTTTCCTCAAACATCTACCCAAATGCCAATGCCTGGGGCAAACCGAGAGTCCTTATGTTTGCCAGAGCTCCCAGGTCTTCCAAGAAGCAAACCCTACTCAGAGAGGGGACCTTCCCGACACACTTCTCTGGGTACTGGTGGCTTGGAGTACAGAGAATTTAAACTGAGAAACAGCTGTAGGTCTTGGCCCTGCTCACATGCCACCCTGGGACCTGTGGAAAAATTAATACACCTTTCCGAGCCTCATTTCCTTCCTCTGTAAAATGGGGAAGCATCACTCTCATCTTTTTCTTATTTTCAAGAAGGATAAGATGAGAGACAGTGAGCTGTAAAAATAAACATTTTCTAGAAATGTAAACAAAGGCCACTTTTCTCTTTTCTAGCCACTAGAGATTTCTGGACCAAGGGAAGATGACTTGGCCTAGAGTCCACCTCCTCATTCAGTATCATGTGTCCTACAAGGGCCGCCAGTGGAGAAGGAAGCAAGAGTCTGGCCACACAGGCGCCGCTTCACAGACAACGAGTGTGAGCCCGGAACTGGGGAAGACACAGTCAGCATCCTTACCGCCAATTGCTGGATCCCCACTCAGCGAAAAGGCACGGAGGACAGCAACGCCAGCACCTTCGACACCTCCTTGCCTGGCAATTCTCACAAAACAAGCTTTCCTGCCAGTCATTTCCCTCAGGTGCTCCCTGGAGGGGGTGACAGGTGACCTTTCTAGGGCTGAGTCTTAGCTATCAGTCTCCTGGGCTATATTTATTTAACTGTGCTCAGAGGTTTAGTGCCATAGCCTGCCTTACCCCTAAAATGCTTTCAAGACACAGACCTGCAGGGGGCAGGGCAGGCCATGCTCACATCTTTGCTTGTGGCCAGGGTCTGACGGTTTAGGGGGCAGCCACAGGTCCAGTGCCAGCCAGGGCAGATGTGCTATAATCTCCAGCAACTCACAGCTTCCAGGCTCTTCCAAGGCACACGGTCTTGGTAATGCACGCTACCAATCAGAGCCTCGTTTCTCCACCTTTCATGTTGAAGTGTAGACTTGACGGGGATGGGGGGAGCATCTCTTATAGTGTCTGGAAAACAAAACTGCCTAAAAAGGCCCATGCTCACACTGCTCTTACCGATCTCCCATGCTGGCCACCTGCTTCTACCAGCTGCTGCTCTGAAGTTAGATTCTGAATTCTTTCCTTTTATTTTTGTCCCATTTGGTTGATATCAATGCCTACATTTTTCTCTGACCTTAGATGCTGTGGTTTGGATCTGGAGTGTCCCCCCAAAGCCTCATGTGCCTATGGACTCTCTTCACTCTTGGGAGGTGGGACCTAGTTCCACCCTTCCTCTGCGACTGGTCTCTGTTCTACCATGCTGTGAGGATAACTGTCTCCAGAGCACGGGCTCTGGCTTTGGCTCCGGCTCCGGCCCTACCATGTGATTCTACCATTTCCAGCCATCCACTAATGAATGGACTGTGACCTTCTGAACTGAACTGAAATGACTCTTTCCTCCCTTAAGTTATGTGTACTGGGTATTCTGTTCCAACAATGAAAAGCAACTAAGACATTAGAGAAAATAATGACTGGACATTTTTAAAAAGTAAATGCAATGGGAAAGAATATGGTATGAAAACTTGACCAAGCCCACAAGCTGGAAAAGGGTCTGCGGTCCTCTATTCTGTCCATCTGGGCAGGACTAACATTTCCCAGAGTCTGTACTCAGTAATTGTACCTATGTGCCTTTGCTATCACAGGGGAAGTTTTTCTGCACATTTAACCATGATATTTCACACTGCCACATAACTCTGCTTCTAATTTTGCCCTTTTCGAGAATGATGTTTGGTTAACCAATGACAGAGTGTTACTGAGCTCTCCTCTACTTTCAATGCCCTAGACATCACTCAGAGCTCAAATCCTCGGAGATGTAGCTGCAGTGTCCAGACCTAGAACTGAACCCTGGAGTTAATATGGGGCCAGATGCAAAGACTGAAGAACAATCTAAGGGAACAGAAATTCCCTAGACTTGGGCCAGACCTATGGAGCTACAGGCCTCCTGATCTCCTGTTCTCTCTTGCACAAAGATAAGGCAGGTTTCTTGCCTCTTGAGATGTCTAAGATGAGATGCGGAGAAGCAGCAGCCAATGGGCCACTTTTCTGTCCCTCCTGCTACTTCCAGGCTGATCTCCAATAATGGAGATCTGAATCCTGTGGGAGAACACAGAGCAGTCAGGTGGGACAGCAGCTTGTTACTTACACTGCAGAGGCTCCCCATTCACCATCCACTGGACAGTGGGTTTGGGGTTCCCGTTGGCTCGACACACCAGTCTCCCATCTTCACCAGGAGCCAGGATCAGGTTCTTGGGCTCATCCAGCCAGTAGGGAGCAGCTGGAAGACAGGGCAGGCACAGGCAGGGGAGTTAGATGGCATGGGGCTGGCAGGAGGACCAGAGGGGCTCCCTGGAGGAAAGAAGGAGCCCAAGTCTGAGCACCAAGTGCTCACTGTCCACCCAGGGCTCAGTGTCCTGGTAAGGGCTTAGTCCATCCTGCACATGGCTGGTTTGGCTGCACAGATGCCCATCTGTCAAATCAAGTTCACAGAACAGTAGTTCTAAAGTGCTTCTTATGAGATACTTCCTCCCACCCCCATCAGGGCTTTGAGGATTCATCCTTCCGGCTGGGACTGGGAGGCTAATGATTTTAGAGATAACAGGTGCTGATGCTGTGCACCCAGCATTCCATCAACTGCCCTGGGTTGGTCCGTCAGGACTTCTGTTGTTGCAAGATCAGACATCTAGGAAAGGCTTTATGTTCATTCTTTTAGGCACTGAACGTTGGCTACAGCAATTCTCAGCTGCCTCCTCTCTTCCAGTTATTTTGTGAATATGTAGGCTTCTCTGAGAAAAGAATATTTGGGATAAGATCCCCAAAGATCTTGTTGCCTGCCTTCCCCCCAAAGCTAAGAACACCCTAATGTGTGTGTGGTGCCAAAAACATCATCACGAGAGCAACCAACTGTGTGCCAAGAAAGTTCTTGGACTCTGGCCTCAGACATCACTGTCCCAGTTATCCACACGGCCCTAGGTTGAGAAGTGATTTGTGCAGTCAGCCTTTGTGGGCAGGGCCCATGAAGACAGGTGCTCTATTGCCTGCAAAAGCCAGGTGGGCCACCTCTGCTTCTTGGGGGGGGGGGTGGTGGTAAGTGACAGAAAAACGAATGTGGGACATGATGATTCCCCATCCTTAAAAAGAAGTGCAGCACCATGCACACGAACACAGACAGCACAGGGCTAGGACAACATGTCACAAACAGGAATATGCAAAATGAAAGAAGGAAAAGGCTCTGGGATGATCCAAATGGGCCGTAGGAGGAGGAGGAATCTACCTGCAAGGGTGCCTGGCACCAAGGAGAGCTAGGGGATGATAAAAGTGTATCTCCTCTCCACCCCTGCCCACCCACCCCTACATATGTATGTACACACAGTCTCCTGGCCAGGATGACCCCACCAGTGGCAGGCCATTAGAGCCACCAAATAGTACAGTGAAAAGTCTCCCATTTACTCTACCCCCAAATCACCCTCAAAAGGAAGGGAAGGGAATTCATGGTGTTTTAGGGTTGGCAAAAATAATCATAATGAGAAATACACACAACGTACCCTTTACTCTCACCGAGATCGTGTGCCGGATGCTGCCCATCTTGTTGGATGCCAGGCAGAAATACTCTCCTGAGTCTTCCTCGGAGACGTTGGTAATACGCAGAGCCTTGTTAAAGTTCTCAAACTTGGCCTTGTCAGATGGGAGGTCCCCACCTTTCTTGTACCACGCGATGTCTGGTGTTGGGCTAGTAGGAGAACCAAGCAGGAAACAAAGGACTCATCACTGACCTGCGGCCCTTGTCTTCTAGAGAATCTGGCATACTAGATGTCCTAAAAGTACTTGGGCCAAGGAGGATGAGGATCTTCTAAGAGCTGGTCTAGCCTATCCAGAAGAGGATTCTCAACCACAGAAAGGTTAAGAAACTTAACTAAGAGCTCAAGAGCTCCTGATACCCACGAGGAGCCTCACTATCCCCTTTTCTGTTTCGAAGACAGATGGCCAGAATGGGATGGAGATGGCCATGATTTGCAACATCCTGGTTACTAGGGCTGTCTGTTTCCTTTCTTGTCATACTACTGATGCGCCCCCAAAGGTGGCAAGAACGAAGTGTGGACAGACTCCCACCCACCCTCCTGGAGGGAGGCTAGAAGTGGGGTGTAAACTGAAACTGTACGTACACCCCAGAGGCGATGCACTCTAGCAGGAGGTCCATGCCACGAAGCACCATCTGGCTGCTTGAGGTACCCTGGGGATACATGAAGCTGGGTGTTCTTTCTGCAACTCCTCGGGCTGAAACAGGACAAAACAAGCTTCTGTGAGCTACCTGTCCGGAGGGCTGATCCAGATAGGCCAAAGCTGCCAGGCTAGAGAGAAATGTCATCGTGTACCCTGCTGGACTTCCCAGTCAAACCACCCCCAGGACCTGGACATCAGTAAGAGGTGTGTTAGGAAGCTTGGGCTCCTTGGCCCCACCAGCACATGTGTGTGACCAACTATAAGGTGTGAAAGGATCTTCAGAGAGGAGTCCAGCTTCTCTGAATCCAGGAAACCTCCCTTTCCATGGGACAGGGAAGGGGACTTTCTGAGTAGCAAGAGGTCTGTTCCCTGAGCATCTTGTGTAGGGGTCCCAGAGGGTACTGTGGTGCCTCCGGACAGGGATGTTGAAGAAAGAAAAGGCATGGGTTGGGGCCACTGCTCTTTGGGACCTTGGAGACGAGTAGCTGGGAAGAAGCCACAAAGCCCCAGATAAACAGTTGGACATGCGGGGAGAGTTATTAATGGCTTAGCAAAGACACGACAAGAATTAATGAGTAATGAACAAAGATGACAGGTAATCACTCTGGGGCCAAGACTCTTCTGCTTCCTCACTAATGACATTGGGAGGGGGCTGGGGACGAGGGTGTTAATTACATGTGAGATTCAGGGGAGGGGGGGTGGTGAGACGAAAGTGGCAGCCAAGATGGACGAGGTGATCTACAGTTCGATGAGGTCAGAGCAGCCAAGGGGGCCGGAATCAATGAAATTAACAGAGGTTTTAAAGACCAGGTGGCTCACAGCAGACACTGCCAGGAGGGCTGTCTCCCGAAGGTCATGCCGATCTGGTTGCACCCTTACCAGTGCCTCACCTCTCCCCCTGAGTGCTTTGCATAGCTCTACGGAAATGGACAGAATGAGTGGAAAAAAGCAAAGACTTCCCAATCAGAAACTCCAAGGCCAAAGGGAAACTGTAGGAGGTACTCCTTGCCCGGAAGGAACAGGCTATAAGGAAAAAATAGAGCTAAAAATATGAGTGGCGTCCACCCATGGTTTTAATGGCTTTAGTCTCAGGTGGACAAGTGGGAGGTGGAGGGAAGGCAGAGCTGCCAGGAGCTGGGCGCCCTGGGAGATGCCTGGAGTGGGGACAAAGGCATTTGTCCCAGGGGTTAATTGGTGCTGGCAGAGTAAGGAGAATGGCGGGGCCTATCTCTGCAATCGGTGCTTCCTAATGGAGCTTCTGACTGCTGGCACCTGGCTGGACCAGGGAGCCCCTGTCTAAGGGGGTCTCAGCTTCTTTCCCTCAACTCTTGGGGAGGTCACATGTCACATGTCATAGAGCCTATTTCTATTTTACCTTTTTTTTTGTCAAGGGAAGAAAGGGAACACATACTGGAGTATTTGGGCTGCTGGCACAAAACATGGCACACAGCAAGTGCCCAATAAATATTTGTGAGGTGAATGAATTAAGAGGAAAGACGAGTGAAAAAGAAAGCAATGGTGTGTTTACCATGTGCATCCCCCTCTCTCGGCAGCTGTCCTCATCTGTCCCACCAGCACACACATATACAACAGTGGCTACTAAAGGGTTAATCCATTATGTGGTTAGTTGGTTACCATTTTTGTGTACAGCTCTCGTGGCATCCATCCCAGGAGCAAGAGATGGCACTTCCTCCCCCCATTGTCACAGAGTCACCATAACAGTCAAGACAACACCAGGTCAAGAGCACCGTGAGGAGGAGATTGCAGGGCAGGAGGCTTTTGTGTCGGGTGGGTGAGTCTGACAAGAGCTGGGAGCCCTGTGAGGATGTGGAAGAGGTCTCAGCTCCCTCGTCATGCTCATCCTGTGCAGGGACCAAATCCCAGAAACCAATCTGTGAGCCTGGGAACACTTAATTCGCACACAGCAGGCAGTGCCACAAGCACACGAGGCCAGCGAAGCAGTGACGACAGGGAGGTGGAAAATCAGCCCGAAGCCCTGCTGTGGGTGCTGACCACGGTGAGGCTGCCGCACAACTGCACTTGTGGGACTGTAGGACGCGGGCTAGCAACCACAAGATTATCTCCAGGAAAGGAGCAACCGAGAAGCAGGTCAAGTTCACAGAAAAGGAGAAGCCAGACTAAAAGTCCACAGTAACCACTGGGGCCGCCAGTGAGTGGGCCAAGCTCTGTGCTGACGGCTCTACATCACCATGATCTTCACCTCTCATGAAAAACTTGGGGGGTCACCCTCATTTAAAAAAAAAATCAGAAGACACTGAGGCTCTATGAAGTCAACAGAGTTGCCGAGAGTCACAGCCTCATTATGTTTTGAATTCTGAGCTGTTTGATATCAAACCAGTGCTCTGTACCTACTTTAAATTGCCTCTGTCTAAAGATGGAGGCCCTGTTTTTTCCTGCTTTTGACAGCCAATTTTAGGAGTATTTTTTTTCTTCACCGAAACCAAAGAAAGCCAAAACCCAAGGGCAAAAGAGGTGAAGGAGAAAGATACTTTTCATGAGCTGCGCTGATGAAAATCTGCTATGATCTTTTATCCTCCTCATATTCTCAGCTAAGATTCCATCTCTTCTCAGTGGAACCCAGTGGCACAGGCCTGTGATCCCAGCACTCTGGGCAGCTGAGGCAGAAAGATCACAAGCCCAGCCTGGACAACTTAGTGACTGAGTGAGATCCTGTCTCAAAATCAAAAATAAAAATGGGCTGGTGAGGTAGCTCCGTGTGAAGGGCCTGGGCTTGATCTCCAGCATGAGATCAAGAGGGAAAATCATCTCTTCTAAGTGGTTTTGAATAAACTCAGACCCAAGCTGGAGAAAAAACAGCTGGGAGAGAATGAAGAGGCTCTGTGGGCATCTCACCTGAGGAAGAGTCAGGGTGACATGTGACATAACTAAGGGATAAGAAGGCTGGCGCTAAAGGGAAGGTTATAAAGAAATGTGGTAGGAAGCAGGAAGAATTTTTATGAAAATTTAGGCAGGATGATCTAGCTGGTGGTTTGGAAGCAACTGTTCCCAAAGGAGGGTACCTAATTTCCTTCCTTGAAGAAGCAGGGACAGGAACAAGTGAGCGCCAAGGCACAGGTAATTACTACATGAAACGCTAAATGGTAGAAAGTGCTTGTCTCTCCCTGCGTGTCCTAGGACAGCCTCTTTCACCATGAAGACGGAGATCCCTGGAGAGCTTATCCGTCCTGATGACGTCCTGTCACTCTTCCTGATCTTCAGGTCAGGGTGAGGCCTGATCTACTACCTGACCAATCTCAGAATCCAAAAGGTAATGGTCAGGTCTGCATGGATTCAGGAAGAGCTGCCCACGTGAGCCAATCTGACCTTTAGCTGAAGGACAGCCTGTGCTCGCCTGCTCTCACAAGCTGTAGTTCACTGTGGGCTCCAGAGTCTCCACGGGTACATGGCCAACCAGGGGTCCTCAGAAGATGACATTGCCTCAGCCACATTGGCTTTGAGGTCCAATGAAAAATGGCTCCTGATTTTCTTCTGCTGCACAAAAGGTCAAGAGTACTGAGAACCTTAGGTCCTTCCTTCTGCTGAGTGCTGTGTGCAAGCAGGGTAAGAGAGCTCAACTCAGGACCTTTGCCAAAAACAGCCTTTAGGGCAGCTGGATCCCGCATCCAGACTGCTTTGCTGCCTTTGAGTCTCAGGACTCTGGACCCCAGACCCATGGGGCAGACTCCTGGCAACCCATTGACCTCTCTGGCCCTAGGAATGGCTGAGCAAACAACCCCCTGAGGATGAGGAAAACTCTTTGTCTAGGAACACTTATTTGATACCTCTCGTTGCCAGGAAATGTCTTCCTTATGTCTAGCTCAAATCCCTCCTGCTCTAGTTGGGCTTTTTCTTCTTACTGAGTTCTCAGCATAGCTGAGGATTTGAACAGCTTTTGTTTCTCTTATCTGCTGAAAACTTCTCCCTGCATAGTATTTCCTTTCTATAACGGCACCTGCCTTTCTCGCCTTGGCTTCTCCTCAAGTTCTCTGCATCCCCCTTAGCTTCAGAAGCAGATGAACAATATAGGACAGAGTCAATGTGAAACTTTCACCTTTAATGCCAATGTGTCACACTTGTCAAGCATTGATGATGCACCTAGTATCTTACTAGAAACCCTGAGCACATTGTCTTCATGATCATATTAAGGCTGGCAATATGCCCAATTGGCATATGAGAAAACTTAAGCTTGAAGTATTAAATGGCTTGTCAGTGTCACTAAAATGGTATGTCTCAGAGCATGAACGCCCAACCTTTTGGTTGGCCTGAGCTCACATTGAGTAAAGCGAAATTTTCTTGAACTATGTTTAAAAATATTTTAAAAAGTTAATACAACCAAATTCCCCCCAAATTGCAAAAAGCCCCTCATATTTCAAGAAAATTGATGAGTTTGTGTTGGGCTGCATTCAAACCTGTCTTGGGCCTCATGCAGCCTGCCATCCGCGGGTTGGACAAGCCTGTTCTAGAGCCTAGATTTGACTCAAGGCATTCTACCTCCGAGAGTACACCTTGGACCACCTGCTCTCCTGCCTGGGGAACCCCATGTGGCTTCCCTGCCACTCAGTCAGGGGGTATCTAGCCCATGTTCAGAGGACTCCAAACTATCACAGAAGTCACTGTAATACAAGAGAAGTATGGGGTAGTCTACTGCTACAAGACACAGCCATATTTCAAAATCTAGCAGAGAGATGCACTGGACATCTGACATTGGTAGAATGTCTCTGACCCGCTGTTTGGTGTATGTGTGTTGTTGTTTGTTTGTTTATGATTCTGGAGACTGAGCCCGGGGTGTTCTCACTGAGCTGCCCATTTTGGGACAGGGTTTTTTGCTCTTGCTCACTAAGTTGCCCACGCTGGGATTGAATTTGCAATCCTCCTGCTTTAGCCTCCTAGAGTGCTGGAGATGGCAGGCCTGTGCCATTGGGCCCAGCTCAGATCAGTTTCTTATACTCAGGAAGGAACTTTCTCTTTTAAAAAAAAATACTTCCCATTTCTTCCTAGAGCCATCAGCTTCCCTTTCCTCTGCTCAGTGTGTGCCTCACTTTGACTTCATGTCCTTTCCAGCACCTTCACCTTTGGGTCAGCCCTGGCCTGCTGTGGACTGAGGGCCTGGGCTTGGCTTCCTTATGAGACGTTATGAATTTTGTTGGTTTCATTGTCCTACATGGCTCTCATAACTGCCATTCTCTTTTGGTAATAATACCGCCCACTGGTTGCAAACTGGTTAAGTGGCTTTAGTCCCTCAATCTCATTCCACTGATAAAACAGCTCCATCCATGTGCATTCCCCTGTATGATTTATCTCATCTAAAGCAAGGAGCTTGGACCAGATGGTCTCTGAGGGACCTCTGGCTCTGATATACTCCGGCTTTCAGAATATTTCCTATAATAAATTATCTGGAATCCATTTTAGAAAAAGGCGCATTCCACATCAGTGTTCCGAGGCTCTTGACACAATAGTGGTTGGCCCCATTATCTTGAAAACAAACAATACCCACAATCCAACAAAAGTCCCCTGCTTTCTGGGGCAGTAAATCTCTTTGGCAGAATCTCAGTGTGGTTCTAGCCGTTTGGTGCCAAGTTGGAACCTCTGCCTCTCTCCCTGGCTCTCACACACTCATCCCATCCCCCGCTCCACACGCCAGCCATTGTTCACATTAGCACATCGCAGTATGGACACTTCCTAATTATGTGAGTCCCCGGTGACCCCCTTGGGGACCTGCAGCCCCAGCTTTCGAGGCATAACTGATGAAGGGGACCAGGTGCCCCATCAGAGCCAGCAAATGACCATTCCTCTGGTTGCTCCAGGAAAACAAGACATTCGTAAGCCACAAACAGGGTTAACGCAGTGTGGGAAGAGCCTACTGATTGGCTCACCCAATTGTAGGATGAGTTAGAAATATGTCTTACTATAATCATCACGACTTACAGGTGTGGGTTGACAGGCATTGAAAACGTGTTTGCTTCCCGAGTCAAGTAGATGCCGGGAAAGAAAGAAGAAAGGACAGTCCAGCTTCGCTTATACTCACGTGGAAAGAGAACTTCAAGCTGGACTCTTGCCCTTGTTTCCCAGGTGGGTTTTATTTTATTTTTTCATTTAATATTTATTTATTAGTCCTGAGGATTGGACCCAGGTCCTTTGCTCTAAGCTACACACCCAGCCCCTTTTTAATGTTTATTTCAGACAGGGTCTAGTCTAGTTAAGTTGCTAAATTGCCCAGGCAGGGCTTGAACTTTCAATCCTCCTGCTTTGGCCTCCAAAAGTGCTGGGATTACAGGCCTGTGCCACCCGGCCTGACTTTCAGGTATATTTTAGAGAGACCTGGAACCTCACTGGGAGCTGGTACTTCCAGCAACTAAGACCATGTTATAACGTAGGCAAAAAAAAATTTTTTTTGTGGGACTGGAGATTGAGCCCAATGCCTTCATGCCTTCACACTGAGCTACATCCACAGATTGGTTTTTATTTTTAATTTTGAGACAGGGTCTCACTAAGGTACCCAGGCTGGGCTTGAATTTATGATCTTCCTACCTCAGCCTCATGGAGTGCTGGGATTACAGGCCTGAGCGCCGGGCCTGGATAAAGCAGGCAATTCATATCCAGACATGAAGGCATTAACTAAACTAATAAGCTGTCTGTGGTCCTTAGTCGCAGCAGGAACCAGACTTTGGGCATCTCCTATCCTCTCTCCTGTCCATCTACCACTGATTCCTAATTCGGAGCTGAGTCCTCTGGGCTCTCTCTCAAGACATCAATTCAGCAACTTGAGGCTTGCATTTGAAGGGTGACCACACCACTGCTTGAACCAGCTCAAACTCCCTCATTGGCCGCCTTTATTCTTGTGTTCTACAGTGTCTGTCACCTTGGCTCCCTGGCCGGGTCAGTTATCAGCGTTGTCAACCAGCAGAGTGAACACCATGGTATCAGTCAAATTAGGCAAACGGGGTTAGCACAGGCAAGGTTACTCCCAAGGTCATCGCTGCGACTCACCACTGTACATGTCAGGGTGGTTTCTTAAGGACGAGTCATTATAGGGGTGGTCTGCAATAAACAAAAGAGGGTGAGCAAACAGGAGGCCACAGAGAGTCACGGAGCATCCACAGGGAGAGGAAAACAGAACAGAAATGCAAAGCCACAAACCAACTGAGAAGAGCACCAGTGGTGGTGTGCAAAAGAAAAACAAGGCACGCGTGGCGAGGAGGGTGTGCTTGGTGAAGAACGAGCAACATAAAGAGCCCAGAAAGGAACCAACGGGTTAAATCCTGCAAAAGAAAACGGGCAAGAGTAAAGTAAGTTTCCTTTCAAAGGAAAGAAATTAGGCTTGAACTTTGCTTGGTCCTACTATGTTTTGGATAAATGAGATAAGGACTAGTGGCAACTTGCAGGACCTTCTCACCAGAGTCCTCAGTTCCCAGGACTCCAGGCCAGGCCAGCTCTTGGAGAAGCTAAAGAAAAAGGGGTGTTAGTGAGCTCTTCTGGGATGAAGGGCAGAGTCCTGCCTGAGCAGAAGCTAAACTGCAGGGAGTGGGAGGTAAACAGGACAAGACAAAACAGTCACTGACAAAGAGGGGCGGACAGAGGGGCGCTTGCAGGGACCAGCAACAAGTGTGCCCCTAATAGGACCAGGTGGGCCCCACTGTGATCTCTGTTACTTCTGCTGGAAATATTCCCGCGAGGCACACAGCCAGCGGTGGAAGTTCGGCTTCTAGAACTAGAAAGAGAGCTGGGGAAGGAGAGCGAGGTCCTGAGCAGTGAGCACACATCCTGTTCTGCGACAGGCCTGCTGGCCGCTCTGGAGACCAGGGCTGCGGACTGTGAGACAAAGATATTCCTTAAGGAGCGAGAGCACAGGCTTCCAGGCCAGTGTGGGATAATTAAAACCCTGGGCCTTGGAGAAAAGACATTTTGGAATAGGACACGCAAACACGTCCTTAAGTAGCTTTTCACTTGCCACACCACCAGGGCCCCCTTCCAGGGTTCAAGTTTTGACAACACCAACAGGGGGTATGGGGGTGTGGCTGACCGGAAGCCAGGCAGACAGCCTTGAGCAGCCCAGGACATGGTCCAACTGCTTCTAACTGCCAGGGGAAGGCAGGTGCTGTGCCAGAACATTTGCATATTTGAAGACAGATCAAATCCTGTTATAACTAATTATGAAGCTATGTGAGTTCTTTTCTGGGACTGGCATTGCGCTGCCCCCCTGATCTGTTTAACAGCTGGTAGGAAGACTTTGATTATTTGGGACTCTGTCTTCAGATGGGGTGTGTGGTGCAAGCCTGAGCTAGTGTGGGAAACAGGGCTGGGTGCACCTGGAGCTAAAGCAGGGGCAGAGGCTCCTTGGAAGGCAGAGGCAGGGGGCGTCAGGGTGGGGAGGGCTCTGGCTGGGCTGGGGGGGCACATTTCCTGCCTCTCCTGGTGGAGGAGATAAAAGGGCCTTTCTTTCACTCTCTCATGTCACCAGGTGAAATGGGACCTTTTTCTTTCCAAAGGAGTGACCATACTCACAACTGACCTGACCATTTGTGGCTTCTGGAACATATGAGATATTCAGGGAAACTTTTGAGTCCACTAAAAATGTCACATATATATCAGAAAGAAGCACAAAGAGCCTCCTATAGTCTGTCCCAGGGAGGTTCCTCCTGCCTCACTATGGCCACTTCTACCTGTATCACGAGGGTCCTTGGGTCTGGCACAGCTGGGTAAGGAAGGACAGGTGCATCTCTGTTACCCTAACTCCACTGGTCATCTTTGACTGTATCCCAACCAGGTAGAAGTGTTTTTATTTTACTTATGTATTTGGTAGTGCTGGGGATCAAAGCCATTCGAGATGAGCATCTACCACTGAGCTGCATCCTCAGCCCTACAAAACTCATTTTATTATTATTTTTGAGACAGGGTCTCACTTTGTAGTCCAGGCTGTCCTAAATAATAATTATGGGTTGCATGATATTTTGCATTATGTGTCTTTCCTGCCTTCCTTTAACACAGATAATAACAACTGAGAGTGACGAGATTTACTTTTGCCAAAAGGGAAAACTCTGGGCAGACTGTTTGGCCTCCCACTCCCCTAGTTCTTAAGGTACAAGAAAGAGCCTGTGTCCTTTCCAGACAAGAAAATTGAGAGCCCAACTGTGTTATTTAAAGAAACAGTGCCCGGTTCTGGGCTGGCTCTGATGCCTGGGACTGACTTCCAGCCAGAGCTGCCCTGGGAGAACCCCAGGAAGCTGGTGGGGTTTTGCTCCAGTCACCTAGAGAGCTTCCCATCATTTGGAGTTTTCAATGAAACAGGGAACCCAGAAATGAGGCCGAAAACGAACATTCTTCATATCTTCTAGTACAGAAAAAGGACATTTCTGGAAAGTTCAACTTCTAAATGTTGCTTAAACCTCAGAGTACTGAATTTTACAGAGGACTTTGCCTTACTGCCTCCCTTTCCCAGCCTCTGCCTGAGATGGCAGAAGGTTGCCTGAGTCAGAGCCAGGAACAGGAGGCTGACTTCAGCCCCACCAGGCAAGGGGAAGGGGTCCAATGATAACACCGAGGCATGGGGAATATTGTAGTCCTGGCAGCACTGCCCTGCCCACTGGCTCCTCCTCCCCGTCACCCTGTCCTGGCTACTGAGGCCACTCTGAGGTCCTGGGCAGACCACGCTGTCCTCCCCAGCTCAGCCAGCTGGCTGGCAGTAACCAAAGTGCACCAAGAAGGCACTGCAGACAAAACCAACCTTCTTCTCCAGGGTCCCCTGGGCCTGCATGAGAAATAGGAAAGCAAGGGCCTGAGCCGAGCCATGCAGAGCTGGGTCACCCTGCAGGGGCATGTGGGGCTCGCTGCTGGGGCTGGGCTATCCTGCGGGCGGCCAGCGCCCTGGGAACAGCGTGTGGGGAGACTGCAGAGGCAGGAGGCAGGGGACTGGGGAAGAGAGGTGAAGTTCAGAGAAAGAAGGATAGAGAGAGAGAAGGGGGAAGAAAACAAGAAGGAAGAACAGAGACGAATGAAAAATAAAAACTAGAAAGACAGGGGAAAATAAAACATGAGAAACTGAACGTAAAAGGCAGCTGGTTCCAGAATGCCCCTCTCCATTGTGGTGGCCATGACCATGGGCCGTGTGGGCTCCCGGAACACCTGCCCCGTCACCGGCTGGGAGTGGCGACTGTGGTGGAGCGGAACGTGCTAAGCATGGCGAGATCCTGCCCAGCCTCTCCCCAGCCTCCTCCACCGGGGCATGTCGGCCACCTCTAGCCTGGCTGCGGGGTGCCAGGGTCCCTGCAAGTCTCTTCTCTCCGACCTGTGGAAACTGCCAGCAGCCCACAGTGTCCGTGGCTTCCCCACAATCCTCACCGCCCACAGCACGAACAGCAACATTCACAGCATGAGTCAGGTGGACCGAGGTCTCTTTGGCGGGGAGCTTGTCCACCAAAGACGGGTTTTACATTTTACATTTATGGTATAAATCAACTGAGACAACTTTCAACTTTCTGAGCAGGATGAGGAATTTTTTGTTTGTTTTTGAGGTGCTGGGGATTTTTTTTTTTTTTTGAGACTTGCTAAGTGGTCCACGCCATTAGTTAGACTTGAGACATGCCTGCCTCAGCCTTCCAAGTAGCTAGATTATAGGCATAACATCACCATGCGTAGTAGGCTGAGAACTGTATGGCAAAAGCTCTGAGCTGGCTTCCTTTTGAGTTTCTGACTAAGCTGCTTTTGCGCCTCTGTGAAGGGGGGCCACCGGTGCCATAATGGCTCAGGAAACGCTGACTCGCTTTTGTATTCGCCAAACAGAATCAGGGAATAAAAACTAAAACAAATCAAGCCAAAACATAAATCTGCAACTTCCTAATAGCCATTCCTCATGGTTCAGCAAATACCTATCAAATAATCAAGTATTATTTATTTTGATGCTCCCACTGATTTTAATAGTTTATGCTCTGGCTTCTAGAAATAAAGATTGTCACAGCAATGACTAGAAATCAAAGGTAAAATGAGCTAAGTGTGTGACTGGGACGCCCAATGACCACTTAAAGCAGTGGCTTTCAAACTTTGGCAGGCACCTAAGTGCCCTGGGGAGCTATGGGACTCCAGAGACCAGGTTGTCCAGCTAGGACAGGGCTTCACCTTGGTGTGTGATTCAATTCCTGCTCAAGTTTGAGGAGCATTGGCTCACAGTAGGACTGAGTGTGACCATGGGCTTTAGAACCAGGAGACACCAGTTATGGTAGCTGTGGCACAGGCACAATGAGCAGGAAGAAGGATTTCTAGGTCAGCCTCAGGGCCAGGTCTCCCTGTGCCAGCAGGTACCCAGGGCTGCATGGGCCCAGGAGGCTAACTCCTCCGGCCGTGGCCCTGGGCAGGGACCCACACTTACTGGTGAGGACCTTGAGAGTGAAGGGATTCTTCTGCTGGATGGTGTGGGTGAAGTGGAAGCGGGCATTGCAGCTGTAGTCGGTCTGCATGTCCTGCAGCATGACGTTGGAGAAGTACAGGTCTCCATTATGGCCCTGGGAGACACGTTTGTCCTGGGTGATGGGCTCCATGGCTGGAAGAAAGCACAGGTGCAATGGGAGGTTAGCAGGAATGGTCACGGGGATGACTGTCCTTGGCGTCTGACAGCGGACCATCACAGAGGGCCAGGACTGGGAGCCTGATGGTCCTTGGGCAGCCCTCCCAACTCTAAAGCAAACCTTCTAGCCACTGAACAGAGAAAAACAAAAACAAAAATTAGAAACAAACAAACAAAAGAAAATGGGGCTGCATATGTCCTGGCTGCAAAGCAGCGAGGAAAGAGCAGGAGTCCCGTCCTCACACCCAAGCTCTACGACTCATATTTCAACCTCCTGCTCATACCTGTCCCCAAGATGAGGCGGAAGGAGCATTCAGATGCTCCCAACATTGGAATGCAAATTCTCACACTACCGGAGAAAGTGAAACTGAACTTGGCCTTGCTGCTCTTAGTCAACATTTAGCTATTATCAGTGAAAAGATGTGTCTTTTTTTTAACCCCTAAGAGGAAAAGCAACTCCTGATTATTGTAAGTTATATTCTGATAGAGATGCAGAGGTCTTCCAAGTTTAGAGATATTAAAATACACAAATGTGTGCTTTCTAGAGTTAATGACATCATAAGATCACTGGGGCTGCAGACTCTATTATCTGTATCTTTTTTTCCAGCACTGATGCAGATGTGAACAACTGGGCTTCCAGGGCTGTTGGTTCTGTTAACATAGGAGGTGTGATCAAAATGTATGATGGTTGTTTAAATTTTTTAAAAGATATGATACTAAAAGACACATTGCCATTAATCCCCTCTCAAAATATGCCACGTCCTTTGTCCCAGTGTTACTACCACTTCCCGAAACAATCCTGGAAGCCCTTCTCATGTCTTTACGCATCATGATAAAAAATATGAAGAATGCTGCTGTGAGTGCCATACAACGGGAGGATGAGCTTCTATAAATATTACCCGCCCGACTCACCTGATCCGGCACGATGCACTGCTGGCTCTTTCCTAGAGCCAAAATGACCATGAAAAGACATGTCTTGAATTGATCTAGGACATCAAGGAAGCCATGACAGTGTAGCTAGAGCTACTCTCAAGAGAGGACTTCTACAACTGCTTCAGAAACTAGCAAGGATAATAGAAAAGTGTTTGGCGGGGCGTCGGGGGGCGGCTAGACTTTGAGAGGGCCTAATGACAATGTGTTTTATACTATAATAAATTTTTTCTAAGTTTAAACATTCACTGTATATTTTGATCCTACCTCGTATACTTAAGGCTGGCTGTGCACAGCTGTGTCCTTCCTGTCCCCACAATTGTTTTTTAAGTTACTGGATCTTAAAACACAAGATCAGTGATGCCAGCTTTCCCATCGTGGGTAGATCAGCTCTTCAAATCATCCCTCAGGGAAGTGCTACAGGCCTACTATGTGCCAAGCACCCAGGTAAAAAGAGCAAGGAAGACGGTGCCTTCAGTGAATTTCTAGTCTTGCAGAAAGGAGGGCAGGTAAACATGCAACTGTGATCTGGTGTGGACAGTGGAGCACTCTAGGAAGTGACGTCAGCAGAGAAGGGAGCAGTCCACCTGGAGGGGAGGAGCTGATCTCTGGGGCTGCATGTCTCATACCAGGAAGAAAACACAGAGGAGCTGGGAGGACTCTTAGCGGCAGGAAGTGTGTGCTAAAGGCTATGAGCACAGAGCTGGCTCAGGGGCTGAGAGGAGGAGGGGGCAGTGGGAGACAAGCAGAAGAGGCAGAGAGATCCACTAGGAAGGGAACCATGTTCACAGAAAGGGGCCTGGAATTTTGGAGGGGAAAGAGGGACCAGTCAAGAGCCTTAAGCCTTTGAACGAACCTACTGTTTTAGGAAGATGAGGGATGCCTGTTATGCATATGCGCTGTAACCTGGGGACAAGCTGATGGTGGCCCAGGATGGGAGACACCAGTAGGAACAGAAAGAGGCAGAGGGCCATGAGAGTTGCTCAGGAGGTGGCTGGGACACAACTCGGTGACAAAGGTCAGCGTGACAGATGAGAGAGCAGGGACTACCAAGCCAACCTCCAAGCCTGTGGCTGGGCAGCCTGCCCCACAAAGCCCAGCACAATGAGGGCAGAAAGGGACAAGGGCGGAACAGCATAAGGCCATCCTCATGCAAGGAAACGGTTCACAGCACTGCCTCCTTGGCACGACGGCCTCTTCCAAAGCAGGGCCAGTCAGAATTTAGGAGGGGCTGCGTGACAGATGACAAGCAGATAGTGAGGTAAACACGCAGATGAATGGACAAATGACCGGGGAAGAAAGGGACGAAAGGAGAGAGACAGAGGAACAAGGCAAGTGGGCAGGAGGTGGGAAGCAAGGGAAAGGCCAGGAGACACACAGAGAGACAGTGGGCCTCCAGTCACCTTTGTGACACCCTCCCCATTTTAACTGAAAATATTAGTAAAAGTTAGGCCCAGAAAGGTTAAGTGACCATGAGCCCCAAACTGAGCCAGAACAACCTCTGAGTGCTGTCACCAAGTCTCCTGCTCCAAATACCCTACTTCCCCCTTGACTCCAAAGGCTTCAGTAGGCAGAGCCAAACCAGATTGATCAAAGATCAAAAGAGGAAGCCTGGTATCAACTAACCACTTTTGGCTGGGCTATTGAAAAGACATGGTTTCTCCTCCTCTCTATTCCTTTGTTTTTCACTTTCATCATCACTAATGTTACCAAAAACCTCCTGCATGTCTGGCTTGGCTGTCATTGCTTTGAATGTATTAACTCATTTATCCTTAAAATAACTACAACGTTAGTTTTGTTTTTTCCCCCTCAGAATCCTGCAGCCCAGAGATGTTGAGGAATTTGCTCAAGATCACGCAGGTGAAGCAACCACTGTGGCCACGTTGCATTGGCCTCTTGCAAGTCACAGCCTCCAGCTTTGGGGCCGCCCTCCCATTCAACACACTCATCGCACTCCTTAGGACCAGGCTCTCAGGAAAGCACTAAGCTCCCAAGACTTACAGCTGCTCATCCAGAAGATGACCGGGGATGGGAGGCCGGGCGGGGGGTTGCACTGCAACGTTAAGGGGGCGCCTTCCTGAACCACGACAGGATCCAGGTTTTCCTTGGGCCACAGGGGGGATTCTGGAGAGGAAGAGACAAAGAGATTGAAGTGGAAGCAAGGACTGGAGTGAGGAGGGAGGAAGGGGTCTTTGCTACAAACACGCATCTCCAGAAGCCCTCTCTTTTCCCCTCCTCTGATGCCCAAGGTGGCTGGTAACTTTGTGGCAGGCTCTGTTCTGGGAGCTTCCTTTTCTGGGAATCTTTGTGAGAGGTGGAGACCCCAGAGGGCATCCATAGGTCTCCTTGAATGACCTTCCATACCCCTCGCCCCTTGATCCAGACACAGGGCATGTCAACCCTACCCCATGGTACTCACTGGACACCTGCAGGCGGATCCTGTTGGACAGAGCTGTGCCAAATTTGTTGCGGGCAAAGCACTGGTATTCTCCTTCATATTCTTCAGGCCGCCCACCACTGCGGAAGTCAATAACCAGGGTCCCCGACCTCCTCTTCATGGATACCCGTGGGTCCTTGGCGATGTTGAAGAACCTGCTGTTGCGTGTCCAGTGGAAGCTATGGACAGCGGGAGTCAGGGGTGATCACAGTGAATGGGCACATGGGGCTCCAGGTGGATCTTGGGATAACTAGTTCCTGACTCATGGCCAAACTTCCACCCTCAGCCCTGAGAGTGGATTCACCACCTTCCATGCCAGTGGGCTCAGCCTTGGTGGGGTGGAACCACATGAGGAGCTGGAGAGAACGCAAAATGCCAGTTGCCCCAGAGAATCACGGCTCTGGGTGGCAGACACCCAACCAGCCACTTGAGGATTCTGATCTGTGAGTGCACGATTGAAGAGCAGGCAGTGATTCTGAGTTTTTGAAATCCACAGTCAGCTAGCTGTTTCTCTGCCTCGGGACACTCCCCGTCTCCTGCTAGGAAGGCCGGTTTCACCAGAGCTGAATGCATGACCAGTTCACACTGCTCTGCGCGTTCCTGTAACTGTAGAATCCCCTTGAAAGCCAAAGGGAAACAGCTTGGCTGCCTGTGTCCTGCTCTGCGACAAGGAGGCAGTGGCCACACACTGAAGACCTGGAGGGGCAGCTTTTCAAGAATGGGCAGCCTAATGACACAGAACTGTGGTGAGGAGCCCCTCAGGGCCTGGGCATGTGGCTCAGTGGTAGAGTACTTCACTAACATGCACAAGGCCCTGGGTTCAAAACCCAGCACTGGAAAAAAAAAAAAAAAAAAAACAAACAAACACAAAACCCAGCAAGCCCCTTGCTTCTCCTGGGAGGATGTGTGTGTCGGCAGCAGCCAGGACCCCACGTCCTCAGCTGCACCGGACAGAAGTGGGAAAAGCACGAGGAGCAGATGCCGCAGAGGCTGCTTAGTGTCGTAGTCATTGTACCCACTGGGGAACTATGGAGAAAAGACTCTGGATCCCTGGGTCTCGCTAAGTCACTCGGCTGTCCAGGCTGGGCCGTGGCTGCCCATGGCCCAGATGGATCTCCAGGGTGAGTGCCACCTCAGGTGAGGGAGCTCCTGCTGCTGTAGGACTCATGGCTCTGGGTTAGACCCTTCCTCGAAAACCGGGCCTGGGGGTGGGGAGTAGAACAAGGCTTCCACTCGCCAGGCAGCCTCCAGCCTGCCTGGCTGTCCTGTGACAGACACATCCTGCAGGACACCATCGTGGCCCATTTGAGTTCTGCAGGCGACTCCCGACAGGCCAGCCTGTGCCTGTCACTGTGCACAAGGGGAGTGATAAGTCCCCCTCTCCCCCATATCTCCACTGTCTATCACTTGATTGAAACAAATGTGGGCTTGGTGCCTGAGTCACGGGTTTTAAGGCAGGTCTGCACCTTACAAACTACATGACCATGAACAGAAACTTAAAAATTGCTCTCTCCACTGTGCCTCTTCTTCAGGAGAACACGGGCGCGGCCTCAGAGGAAGCGGGATGGTTGAACCAGAGAACAGCCACAGTCAACAGTGCCTTGGCAGAGCACGCCAGGGGCTCATGTTCGAGAATTTCTCATTTAATCCTGGCGAGTACACAGGAAGAGAAGAGCTCAGAACCGAGGCCTGAGTCAGTCAGGAGCAGGGACTTAGGTCCTTGTCCTTGCTTTGAACATATTAACTCATTTATCCTTAAAATAATCCCATCGAATAAATACAATGTTAGTCTTGTCTCCTCCCTCCCCCGTCAGAAGCCTGTGGCCCAGAGATTTTAAGGAACTTGCTCAAGATCACGCAGGTGAAGCAGCCGCTGTGGCCACATTGCGTTGGTCTCTTGCAAGTCCCAGCCTCCAGCTTTGGGGTCGCCCTCCCATTTAACACACCCATCGCACTCCCTACGACCAGGCTCTCAGGAAAGCACTAAGCTCCCAAGACTTACAGCTGCTCATCCAGAAGATGACCAGGGATGGGAGGCCAGGCAGGGGGTTGCAGTGCAACATCAAGGGGGGTCCTTCCTGGAGGCTGGGTGTGGAGTGGACAATGGCCACAGAAAGCCATGGTGGAGGGGTATGTTATGCTGAAACTGTGGTCTCTAGTCCTGGCTTTCCATTGTGGACACAGACAAGCAACTTAAAATTTCTAGCCCCAAGTTTCCTAGTTCCTAAATGTTACCCTCCACCTAGTACCCAGTGGATGTTTTCTGAGTGGATGAATTTAACTTTTTAGCTGCCTCAGCTGCTCTCAGCATCACGTGGCCCAGAGATAAGGGGCAGCTTCAAGGTGGCCTTTGTAGGCCCCTCCCCTCCGCTCACCTGGGGGCAGGGTTTCCCTTGGCTTCACACTCAATCAGGATGTTGTCACGGGGGTCCACGATGTGGTCCTTCACTGACTGCTTGGTGATGGTTGGGGGCTGCGTCACTGCAACAGCATAGTAGGGGTAGTCAGAGAGCTGTGGGGACTGCCCAGGTCCCAGCTAGAGGAACAACTAAATTAAGAACTTTAGGAGTCACTGGACAAGCAGGAAAGTAGGCCCTATTCTAGCAACCCGGCTTCTCAAAAGGGGCCACAGGAAAGGGGTGGGTACAATACCAAAGCAAGAATTCCTTTAAGAGTCCATAGTAACCCTATGGGAAGCCGAAAGCCAGGCTTGTGTTACACCAGTCTTACAACCCAGTACCTAGTATTACCCAGCTCTTAGACATAGTGGACAATAGTTTTTTTTTTTTTTTTTCAGTACTTAAGATAGAATCCAGAGTCACTGAGCTATATCCCCATGCCATTTTTACTTTTTGATTTTGAGACAGGGTCTTGCTAAGTCTCCAGCTTGTCCAGGCTGGGCTTGAACACATGATTCTCCTGTCTCTGACTCCCAGAGTGCTAGGATTACAGGCTTGTGAGGTAACAATAGCTTTTGACAAACATGTGTTGAATATAAGAACAAAAGCAGCTATATTTACAGATCTTAAGGTCAATAGTAGAGGCCCTAACCCTGGAGCCAAACTTTTGGTGAGGCAATAGTTGAAAGAGCCCAGGGAGCTCCCCAGGGACTTGTCAGATTCCCCACCCTGAGGTCCATGCTAGCCTCTGGTGGCTGGTGGCCACTGAGCCTCTGGTGCACCTTGGCTTTGATCCACGGACCCCCTTTTGAGCCCTTGATCTTTGGCCTTGCCTAGCGGGATGATCCTCTGGGTGAGTCCTCCTTTCCACTTTGTTAGGAACATCACCACAAGGCTGGTGTCAAAGCCCCACCAGGCACATCCGATTCCAGGTGTCTCCTCACCGGCCTTCTCCCTGCCCCTCTGTCCTCCCTCCCAGCCCCAGAAGCACAAAGGCTGTGAGATGCATGGGACTTACGCTCATTCTGAATGCTTGCTGTTAGTTCCGGAGGGTTAGCATTGTGAGGGGAGAAAAGAAGAACATTGTTATCACAAGGCTACCTGCCCATGGCCCTCATGTCCCAGCATGCAGGGAGAGGGTGAGGTGGCCTTAGAGACAGCACTGTGTCAGGCTCTTGCCCTCCAGCGGCATGGCTCAGAAGAGCCCAGCAGGTGGGGGATCAGACCCAGTATGTGCTTTGTAGAAAAGGAGACCAAAACCACATGGAGGAGGAGAAAGACGGGCCTCTGACCCAAGGGAAGACGTCACCAGGGAAGCCCAAGGTTCTACAAGTGACAGTGCTGCTTACAAGAGGCTCTGAAAATGCTTTGTGGCATCTGATGCCATTGAGGGAAGTGCAAGACTCTGGTCTGTGGTGCAAAGAGGAGCGACAGGGCAGGATAGGGAGCCAGGATGGGGGGGATCGAGCCACTGCTACGGCCAAAGGTCCAGGACATAGAAGCCCAGGGGTCTGGCAAGGCCCAAGGCCTCACTTCTATTCTGTCACCCACAAGAGCATGTTTTCCCCTTGCCATCTTCTCCCATCTCATCCTTTGGAAAACTCTAGAAACAAATGACTTATTCTTGTCCTATGCTTGACAGAAATGCTGTCTTTAAACAAGAGACTCTGGGGATAAGGTAGAACCTGCAGCTCCTTTCTGTGTTTTACACAGAAGCTGTGAAAAGGCAAGTAGCTCTAATCTTCACCAGCAACCTGATCTGGAATGTCCAATGCTTCCAGTGACTCATACAGAGGGTGTGTGCATGTGTGCATGTGTGCACGTGTGCATGTGTGCATGTCTGCATATGTGCATGTGTTTAAGGTCCAGATTCTCAACCTTACCAAGCACATGTATCATCTGGGGTTGGCTACAATGTAGGGTCTGACTCAGGTGGCCTGGGGTGGTGGCTGGCTTCTGCATTTCTTTCTTTTTTATGTGTTGATGTGTATTAAACCCAGGCATGCTGCATGCTAGGCAATTACTCTATCCCTAAGTTATACCCAGCCAAAAGTTTGTGTTTCTGACCAGTACCTAGGTGATGCTGAGTCTGGTGGTCCAGGATTAGGCTTTAGAGTCCAAGTGTTTCTTCAGCCCACAGGCCAAATGATGCTTACGACGTCTTCGAATGTGGCCCAACACAAATTCATAAACAGACTTTAAACATTATATGTTCTTTTTTTGTCGATCTTTTTCTGTAACTTGATTGCATTAACTACATTAGGTATTCTATGTGTGGCCCAAGCCAATTCCTCATTACTCTGTGGCTCAGGGAAGCCAACAGTTTAGACACCCACGAATGGTGTGTTCCACGTGGTGGGAAAGTCTAGGTTATAATGTGTCTGCAGAAAAGAACATGAGGTACAAAAAGTTTTGAAAATGTCTTTCCTCACCATGACGCCGAAGCAACATGGCATTCTCACTTCACATTGGTGCGATGTCACCTAGTGCGAGGGGGCGGGGGCTGACTGCAGAGTACATGGCACCTGGGGGAGTGGGAGGCTGTGAGCATCAGGGCCTGGCCCGGAGAGCTTGACGCTGTCTGACTTTCCACGTAGTGAGACGGGGAAGAAGAATATGCAGGCTCAGAGAGGGTAGCCTGGAAGACCAGAGTACAGTAGACCCAAGAGATCAGGAAGAGCCACCAAGCAAAGGCACAAGGGACATGAAAGGAGAGGTGAGACGCAGCAGAGGTGAATATCCTACCAAGCACACTGCGAGCAAGTGGGTCTGACAGTTCAAGCAATGACAAGGTTCTCCGCGGGCATGGTCGGTGTGGCCCGCTGAAGCACAGAGGAGACAGTTTGCTTTCTTTCATATTTGCCCAGGGAAATGGACGGAATGAGGAGGCCGGGGACAAAGGAAAAGGCCCACTGTCTGCACACGAGCCCCGTGGAGCCCCCACAGCAGCATTGTTACCCGCCTTTCACTTTCCTGCAAGGGGTCCAAAGGAAATTTTGGGAAAACTGAAATCCAGTGGGGCTGGTATGAGAAAGGAAGGAACCATGACTCTGTGTGTGTATGTGTGTGTGTGTGTGTGTGTGTGTGTGTGTGTGTGTTTGTGTGTGTGTGTGTGTGTGGTACTGGGGATCGAACCCAGAGCCTTAACACTAAGATACATCCTCAGCCTTTTTTTTTTTTTTTGAGACAGAATCTCACTGAGTTTCTGTATTGCCCAAGTGTGTTCAAACTTGCAATCCCTCTGCCTCAGCTTCCCAGACTGCTGGCATTACAGATGTGCTCCACTCATGCCTAGCACAAGGCTCTTCCCCGGGCCCTCAGCCTGTCTTTGGCTGGAGAGGTGAGTTGACCAGATAAGTACTTCAGTGCTCTGTTTTCCTAGACATTTTGAACAAGGGTGATAGAGGAGACCTTGGTTAAGTGAAGACTCCAGGCACCTGGAGGAGGCCAGTTGCTGTCCTCACCCCTATGCCTATCAGGAGAATCTACTAGCTTAAAGGAACAATGACATTTGTAGCTACTATTGTGCTCCTAAGGAATTTATTACAGGAACAGAATCTGCTCAGAAGATAGGCTGCCATAGAGAGAAGACAGTGGGGACAAGCTGTCTAGGGACAAGGATGACCAAGTTCTGTCTAGTTCTCTGTCTGTGGAACTTGGCCAGCTGACAACATGAAGTACAGAATGACTTTGCTTTTTTGACTTCTGGGGAGGGGGTGGGACAATATCCCTTTACTCTGGGCCCACAGCAGGTTGGACAAGTGCCCCCAGGGCCACAAGGCTTTTCCCTTCATTGCCTCTGTCCCTTCCTAGGCTCTGGGTCTTGTGACCTCTGATGCTGGCTTCTCCCTTAGCCCACAGACTGTGCAGTGGGGCATGGGTGCTGTGGAGCCCATCCTGCAGCACCATCTTGGATGAAGGTCGGGAAGTGTCTCTCCCACTTCACCACCCTTTTTTGTGGGTTCCTAGGAGAAAAATGCTGACTCCCATTGGCATGGGAGGAGGTTGGAGGGGAAAGCTTCCAACAGACTTGCTATTTGGCAAAGCCTCTGTGGCTGATGAGGTGATCCTGTATTTTTTTTTCCCCCCAAAGGTCATGCCGTTCTCTTGGGGCTGGGGGAGGGGAGACAGGGAAGATGGCAGGGGTGGGGAGGTGGCTCAATGAGGGATTATAAGTAGCACAGGGCAATAGTCCATGAATCTGCTGTGCCCAACTCCCTAGAACCGAGGCAAGGCCCCTGCCACTGAGGAACAGAGACTGTCCTGAAGAGGTGAACCAGTAGAAGGACACCTGTCAGGGCAGCCTGAGCCCCTCGACTCATCCTTGCCAGCAGACAGGAAGTTAGGAACACGTGGCTTCTCCCCAGTCTGAAGATGCAGGTGGGTGTGGCTAACACACAGGCATCTGTGGTGCTGGCCCAGGGAGAAGCCAGGCTGAGACCGTCTTTAGTGTATCTGGGTCCTCTGGGATGAGTCTGCCTCTCATTGCCTGTGTGTAGCTGCTGCAGGCTGTGTGGAGATGCCATGATGGCCAGGTGGCCTGGGCTACCTAGGAGGGCGTGGCAGAAGGACTCACCTCTCCATCAGAGAGATAATGACACTCTGTCTTCGTTCTGCCACTTTCTTGTGTCCTACACTGTCAGCCACGGTTAATGTCTGCTTCCTGGATTCTCTCGGAGAATCATGGATGGTGAGATGCTTACAGCACTAGCACTCTGCCTGGACTCTGACAACTGCCATTCCAGGGAGTTCCAGGAAGGGGGCAGGATGACAAGGTAGGGTGGGACATGTTGATTGTCAAATCAGTCGAAAGCCCTTGGCTCTTTTCTGACTCCATCATCTTTGATGTGTGGCAAATGTGAGCAAGCAGGAGACCAAATTCCATTCACACAGCCTAGAAGGGAGTTTTCTAGGGGCCACTAAGGTGGGGAGGGAGTGGGAAGGTCAGGGCCCTCTCTGGTCTCTGCCACCCGGCAGCACTTTGCAGAGTCAGACCGCCTGAGTTCCTATCAGTGGCTCTGTCTCTAGTAGAGCTTAGAAATCCAGGTGGGTTGGTTGGTTGGCTTTTCAGTACTGGGAATTAAACCCAGGGCCTTTGCACTAAGCTATACCCCCAACCCTTTTCTTGTTTATTTTTATTTTGAGAAGCGCTGGGTTCGAACATATTCGAACATATAATCCTTCTGCTCTAATCTCCCAGAAGAGTGCTGGGATAACATGTGTGTACCATTACAACTGTCAAGAAATCCAGTTTCTTAACACAGGTGCTAACGCCATGTTTTTCTGGGCTTACCTCTCAGGAAACCCTTCCCGAGCCCCAGGATGGTAGGTGAGTGAGTGAGAAGAGGCAGAAGAGAAATGAGCCTTCACCACTTTCTTGATAACCCAATTTCCTCTGCACCCCCTCCTCTCCAGGGACACGGCCTTATCGTGCTCCTATTAGATTGTCTGCCTGGGACTGTTAATGAGAACTTTTCCTGAGCCAGCCAAGCCAGCTGCGGATGGTCACCATGGGAACAGCTCCTTTCACAACTCCCCTCCCCTCTTGCCCTGTGTGCATGCATGGACACAGGCACTCATGCTTGGGCCTCCTAAACATCTAGCTGAAGAGGGCCCTTGGTAGTGCTGGCATCATGTGGGTCTTACGTATTCCTGAGGCAAGGAATAGGGATCAGAGATGACATGCCCACACCTTGGCACTGGGATGCTGCAATATCCCAGCAAAAGTATCAGTGCCATGGCAAAGGTGGCACATACCTGTGGGAAGGACCAAGGAGAATGGCCACCAATCAGAGGATATCTACGAATGTGGGGACTGAGAGGGTGTGTGGAGATCCGGCAGCTGTCCCAGCACTTTAAGTTCCTCACTTGAGGATTCTGATGGGCAGATAGTGTCCCCATTGGAAGAGCAGAATGATGGAGGTTTTATTTCTCAACATGACTATAGGAAGTTGGAAAGTGAACTGCCGGTTTTCCCATGGTGCCATTATAATGTGGCTTTATTATTATGTTCAGACCATCTCCTGAACTCTCCCCACTCCCAACCCCCCCCACCCCCCCAGCTAAGAAAGGCAGAGGGTTTGGCTTGGGATAGAGCATTGGACAGGCCAATAAGAACAACTTGCCACACTTGACTCTAGAACTGTTGTGAAGGTCAAATCAAGACCATAGAGAGCCAAGGGTGTGGGTAGAAGGAATAACACTAAGCAGCTTGCAGAGTTCCAAACCCCAGTTCCACTCAGCGGGAGCAGACAGACCAAGTGTCAGCTCAGCCACAGCCCTGGAGGACAGCCCTGCCACTCAAGGTCTCAGATGTCCAGACATGGGCTGCATCAACTCTCTGGACACAAAATAAGCTTAAAATCCCAGATCTTCTGCAATCCTCTTCCCAGCTTGGTTCAGATGGTCAAATGGTCTTAACTCCCTCCTGACTGCCCCCTTCCCTCCCACTCCTCTGCCCAAAATCAGGAGAAAAAGAGAACAGAGCAGGACTCACGATCCATAGGAATCTCAATGGCCCCGCCAAAACTGAGGAGGAAGAGGAGGAAGGCTGCATGGACCCAGGGAGGCGGCTGCTGCCTGGCCATCCTCGGCACCAGGCCCTGCTCCCTGCTCCCCAGCCCTCGGGATCTTGCTTGCTCAAGCTGCTCCTCGTGGGCTTCCCAGACAGAGCTCAGCTGTGGAGAGAAACACAACAGCAAGTAAGTCTTCTTGAACTTGTGGTTTGTGCTGACGATCCTTGAAGACCTCAGGGTCTCCTTGGTCGCAGACCTCAGGGTCATGTCCTAGAAAGGGGTTTTTACCCTCAACACTGATGACATTGAGACTTCTACGTGGGGAACCGTGCCGAGCATAGTAGGGTATTAGCAGCATCCCTGGCCTCTTACCTACCAGGTGCCAGTAGAGCCCGCCCTTGTTGCCAGCCACAAATGTTGCTAGACTTTGCCCCTTGTCCCAGGAGGTCAAAGCCACCCCCAACTGAGAGCCACTGTTACAGAGGGAAGGACAACTCTGGATAGACCAATCATGAGAGCAAACACTGCTTGTAGGCCCAAGACCCAGGGGATGCCAGGCAGACAGCTGGAAGACATGTACCAGTTCCCTCCCTGTAAGCTATGGGCTGAGTGTACCCGGGACTCAGTGGGTATTGCCCAGTGATCACTATATCCCCAGAGTGAGAGGACACGATAACATTAGCAGCTTGGATAAGTGAATACCTGACTTCCCAAAGGAAGCTTTGAAGAATGATTTCTGAAAATGCTTTTGCGCAGGTAAGGAATGGCAGTTCTTGATATTATCCCTTTAAAAGCAATGGGAAGAGTGACCCAGGAGAAATGGGCTTTGAGTAGTGGGCAAAATGAGCAATGTTTACAGCAACTCAACACCCGCGTCATCAAACTCAACAAAGCACTGCGGGCTTCCAGGGAAAACGGCCAGAAGGGCCTGTCCAGGACCTTTAAGAGACCATGCTCCTCCCGAGAGAGCAGCCCAAGAGCGGCCTGCAGCTGGGACTCATCAAACAGACAGCAAGGCTGCCTGAGACTCTGCATCCGTCTGAAGCCTGGGTCTAGTTTCCGGTTCTTGGAAAGGAGGCCAAGGAAAGTGAGTCAAAGAATAAGGCGGGAGGGGGTGCGCCCAGAGCTTCTCCTGGGCAAGAGCCGGCTGTCACATGGTTCTTCTGCTCCCGCTCCCGTGGCAGCAGCTCGAAGCCCACCATCAGCTGCGCACTCTCACCATCTCCAGACCATCCCGACTGAGCGGGCAGCAGGCAGGGCAGGGCAGGGGCACAAGGCCATCCTTCTCTGGAGACCTAGATCTGGAAGCGGGTCACTGACTCCCTCCTGCCCAAGTGGGATACAGGCAAGCTGAGGGACTCTGCTATGGTCTGGCATTTTCCTTCCCAGCCTCATGTGTGTCCCGGGCTCCTGGTCTGGCCACCTTCGCCGCTGTCACCAGCTCGGTCTCCGTCTCCTTTTAGGCCACAGCTTCCTCTCTGGCCTCCCCGCTCCACCCTTCCTCCAGACTCATCCTCCCCTGGGACTAGAACTGTTATTTCTAAAGTACAAATGTAAGGGTACCAATCCCCGACACCAACTCTAAGAGCTCAGTGCTGCTGGAAAATCAAGCTGACCTCCTTGGCTCCCCCCCGCCCCGCTGTGCTCTGACGAAGATGCTTTCCCCGCAGGGACGGAGCGCAGCAGGCTGGGTCTGGACCACTGAGTCATGCGCAGACTGACTTCTGCCCCGGACACCGCGAGTCTGTCCTCTCTTGCGACTTACGAGTCCGCCGCTGAATTCCTGCACACCTCTACCTGGTTTTCACTCCTCAATTTGCTAGCCTGTCTCCCCAGTGAAGGCTCTACAAGGGAAGGTGCTTAAGTCATTCATTGTTTTGTTCCGAGAATTAATCATAGTACCAAAGACATAACTGGCCCTTAAAAATGTGTGCTGGTGGGTAGATAGATGGATTTTTTAAATGAATAAATGATGACAGATAGAATAAGCCACTTCCATTGCATGTTTTTGTTAAGATTCGTACTTCCCTAGGAAACCACCAGGCGGCGCAAGAGAGCACCCGCTGGACCAGGGCGGCCCACTTCTAAGCCGGCCAACCAGTGGGTGAGAGGGGAGACTCCCCCTCCGTGCTTACTCTGCCGCCTCCTAGCTGGGGAATAAGCAGCTAGATGAGAGGTCAGAGAGCAGAAAGTCTCCCAAGAAGGGACTCTGGCCATGCGGCATCACAGAAGGTCCTCGGTTCCTTCTGATTCTCTGCGATGGGCCTACACTATCCCAAGGGGCTGCCCACACACACCTCTTGGCTCGCTGGACCCAGACTCTCCCGCGGGGAACCCCAGAGCGGGCCACAGCCTTCCTCTGGGGAGGGCAGAAGGATGGCGGGTTCCGCGCCTGGGCCACACAGTTTGCTCAGGTCTTGCCAAGCAACAGGAAGTGACAGGAAAGGAAAGGAAGGGGTAGTATTGAAAGTAGGAAGCCAGAAGCTATTCATTAGCCGAAACCCACCTTGGCAGGAGAAGAGCCCAGTTGTTTTGAATGTTTTCAATTCGTGATCAAACAGCAGAGTAGGAGAGAACATTCCATTGAACTGCCTGACAGGTTTCTCCCCCTTTACTTCCTGGACCCCCGTTTTTCCAACCATATCTTTGAAAAGGAAGAGAACTGAAATATTGGCAGCATCACCCAACACCCTTACTTTCCAGATGAGGCGGCAAGAGCCCAGAGAGGGCAAGTCACTTTCTTGAGATCACCAGCTGCTGAGTGGGAGAGCAAGAAAAGAACCCAGATGTCCTGACCCCCAGCCCAGCACTTCCCCCCTGCCCCATCTTCTGACGTATAAAAAAGTCCCAGAGTGAAGTTACTATTTTAAGAAATGCACAGTTTGAAGTTCCTAAAAAAGCTCAAGGTGCATTTGCCATATGAACCCTCAACTCAGCTGCTAAGCTTAATGGCAAAAGAGTTGAAAACAGACACCAAGCAAGTTCACCTACATACCTGCTCACAGCAGCGTCGCAGTGACCCTCACCGCGAGGAGAAACCCTGTAGGGCACACAGCCACAGGAGGGCGTGACTGTGAACAGGCGGCTCCAGGGGTGAGCGCCCAGCACAAGCTCAGGAAAGGACCCACACACAAGAGAGCGTGTGCTAAACACATAGGTAATGCCAACTGGTGGTGACCAGAGGCTGTGGACAGGGGAGTGGCAGTGACTGTGCACTGGGCCGGGGCTTCCGTGGGAGCAATGACATGTTTTGGAATAAGACAGAAGCGGCAGCCGCACACTTTCTGAGCGTACTAACTGCCACAGAACGTATGCTATGGAACGGCTTATTTGAAGCGAGTTTCACACCCATCGAAAAGAAAGACATCATGTGATTTCCACAACGTGCTTGTAAAGGTGAAGGGCAGAGGATGAGGAGGGCGGGCTGTCTGATGTGGGTGCAGAGGGAACCCAGCTGGGAAAGCTCTCATCCATGGGAGGGAGTTCCCCCCAAGACGAAGGAAGGGAAGGGACATCGAAATGCTGAGCTCGGAGAACCCGCTGCCGAGGGAGGGCAGGGACGCTGGTCTGAGCTCCCTCACAAGCCTGCTTGCTTGTTCCCCACCCAGACAACCAGGGAGAAGAGGGGGAAGACAGGACTCCTGGCCTCTAGCAAAGAAGTCCGTGTGTCCTGCCCAACCCAGTCACCTCATCTTCCGGGTTCCCACCTGGCCCCTTCCGACCATGCAGAGGCTAGTGCTAGGGGTGGAGAGGTGCCAACGATCAGGCGAAAGCTCCAGGGAGAAGCAGGAAGAGCCCAGCAGCTAAGAGGTAACGTAGCAGTGAGAGCACAGGTGGGGTTGCACAAGACAAGCCACTGGGACCGTCCAAATGTCATGAGAAGAGACAGATTTTTGTTTTTGTGGTTTAACTTCACAGGGGCCAAGCGAGGACAAAGAAGGAGGTACTTTCCTGAGACGTGGAAGGAATTATCTACTAAATACAGCTACCCCAGAATACGGATCTTGAATATTAAATATGCTATCTGCACAAGATGCTTGGGGGATCTTTTAGTATCTACTCAAATAGATAACAGACAAATTTAAGGGCATGAAAAACATCAGAGGGGGCCCAATGCAGGGGGAGAAAGTAAGTTAAAGAACAAAAATAAATTCTAAGGGAAATCTCGTGTGGGTTGATGGTGTGCTAGGAACGGGGGAACATGAGGAATTCAATTCTTGTGTATCTGAGGGCACCACAACTCGTCATGCACACATGCACGTGCACACAAAGACAACAATAGAGACATCTGAACATGAAGTGCTTTGCCACATTAAGTAGTGACCTCACGGCTTCACAGTGAACCCAAAGGGTGGTCCGGCGAAGCTTATGTTTATAACCCCAGCACTTCCGGAGGCTGAGGCAAGAAGATCCCAAGTTCAAGCTCAGTCTTGGCAAACTTAGCAACTTAGTGAGACCCTGACTCAAAATGAAAAAGGGATGAAAGGGATGGGGACATAGCTCAGTGTGAAGACCCTAGGCTCAAGTCTCAATGCCTTAAACAAAACAAAACAAAGAACAGAAAGCAACCCAAGTGGTATTTGGTGAGGTATGTCACTGACAATGTTCCCACACAGGAAACAACCGGATGCCCTTCACAATTCCCAGGGCTTTATTTATTTATTTATTTATTTATTTATTTATTGAGACAGGGTCTCGCTCTGTAGCCTAGGCTGGTCTTGAACTCACTGTGGAGCCCAGGTTGGCTTTGAACTCACCGCAATCCTTCTGCCTCAGCCTTCTGAGTGCTGGGATTATATTATCTAAACATGCAAATCCCTAGGCTCTCAAACTCTAAGCAGAGCCAAATCAGGTTGTAGATTTTTTTAAAAAAATTCTGAATCTGCACACCTATAGAACTCATTACCCTACACAGCACGGTCCACACACTGGAGAACTTGTCTGAAGTCAGGGCCTAGGCATCTGCACATCTCGTAAGCAGTTTAGATTCAAAAGGCCTGACATGGGGCATCTGGGAGTTTGGCTGTGATTGTCACTAGGGAAGACGCCGGGCATGACAGGCTCTGGTCTATTTTGAGGGCCCTGGTCGTGCGAACATGTCTGCTTTGAAGGTGCCCCCAGCTTACAAGTGTGGAGCCCTGGGCCAGGGCTGCACCCCTGGGGCTTTGTATTTATCATCCAGAAAACGGAGCTAGTGCTGGGGACTCTTCCAAAGGGCTGCTGTGAAGGTTTTGCACACGAAGCCCGCAGAAAGCACCTAGCAGGTGTGGGGCACAGGGCAGAAGCAGCACAGACGCCGCCGCGGCCACAGAGCGGGGTTTGAGCTCACGGAGATGAAGGATGCCTTCCAGCTACCTGCGTGACGTCCTCGGTGGTGGCAGGAGGTGGTTACAAGAGCGAGCCAGCTAGCACGGCAGCCTGCTCCCTTCTTTTCCTTTTGTCTGGGTCCCCGTTTGCTTTCTTTCCCCAGACTGGGGCCCCCCGTTGCTGTTTCCAACAAGCTGTCTCTGGCAGACGGGCGAGATGCCCACCGCTCCCTCCCACAAGCTGTCGCCTTCGGGAGCTCCCCGCATTCCCGCAGCCCCATCCTGGGCAGGCTGTGCTGGTGGTCACAACGCATCTGATGCGACAGGAGAAGGACTGGCAGTCTCGAGACATGGCTCAGCTGGCAGCTCTTTGTCTCCCGTAGCAGAAGCCACTGCAGACTTCTGACAGCAGTCACTGGGCACCCGTTCACGTCACAGAGCCGTCTGATGGCAGCCCTACTCTAGAAGACACACGCAGGTAGGAGGTAAGAGTTCACTGCTTTCAAATGGAGCCTACATGTCAGAAGGGAAGACAGAAAATAAACGTGGTGCCGAAGGATCAGGTGGCAATAAGTGTCAAGAAGAAAATGCAATCCACCCCCACACGTGTTGACAGCAGTGTCACCCATAACTGCCCAGACTCAAGAGAAACCAGAAGCTCCTGTGTAGATGAGTGTATAAATTAGCTACGCTCCATCTAGACCACGAGATATCACTCCGTGCTGGAAATAACTGAGCTACCGAGCCATGAAACGACAGAGAGGAAACCTCTGCTCATACTCCTCAGTGCACATGCCAATCTGAGAAGGTTACATGCTCCATGACTTCAGCCACCTGCCATTCTGGAAAGGGCACAGAGAGGGGGACAGTAAAACTATCAGTGGTGGATGGCGGGAGGAGGCTGTGTGAGACAGCCATGTGAAGCTGTGTCCAAACCTGAAGATTATACAGCGAGAAGAGAGCCCTTGGCCTTGGAGTCTCCTGCTCAAGTGACTCCACTAACAGCTGGACCTTTCTGCTTGTTCTGGATCAAACCCAAGGGAGGCTTGTGATGACCGGTCTGAGGTTTAGCCACAGACTGCTTTCTTCCAGTTCGGTGTCCCTCTGCTCTGACAGTGTGGACCCCCTCCTTGAGAGGTTACTCTTCCCCTTCTCGCTCCCAGATTCCAGATGACTGCTCCCTAGTTCCAGATCCGTGGGTGCTCCAGGCAGGGTGGTGGGGGGTGCATAACAGAAGGATGGCTCTGTAGTCTCCAAGGCCCTCCTGAGCTCCCAGGATTATTTCTGAGTAAGTGTCATGCATGAGAAGAAGGACAGTGTCTTACGTTTTCATTGCTGGGACATAGTACCTGACACCACAACTTAAGGGAGGAAAGCCTTATTTTAGCTCACAGTTTCAGGAGATCTCAGTTTACTCATGGGTGGCTAGCAATGGTGGGAAAGGTCTGGTGGAGAACAGCTGTTCACAGCATCGTAAGAGGCAGGATCAGGGCTTAGGGCAGGTTCTGTGTGGCAAGAGTAACTCCTCACTGGTCACATTCTTACTGATCCTCCACACACTTGGGGATCCATCACACCTTCAGTAATCTGCCCTTCCTGACCAGGCCCAACTTCATAGCACCTGAAATCCATAGGGAATCCACAGCATCCAAAAACAGGAGGCTTTTGGGGAATATTCTAGACCCAAACTCGAACAGATAACATCAAGATTTCCAGATTGGGAAGCTGGACCAGGATGCTACTAGTAATTGGCACCAAGAATACAGCAGGAAGAGAATCTTGTAGCTGCTAGGGGGTGAGGTATGGAGACCAGGGGCTTGGCACAAAATATGTACAGCTTGAAATACCGGAAAGTTACAAATAAAACAGTTCGCAGGTCCTCCTAGGCTGCATTCCTGAATTAATGACTAGGGATCCACCAACAGATGAGAGCCACCAAGGCCACGTGCCAGCTTGGGATAAACTAATTGAGTGACTAGAATAGAACCAGGAGAAACAACTAAGGAACACTTTTACACATCACTGCCGCAGGAAACTGTTGGGGAACAGAGAGATAATACAAATCCACAGAGCCATACAAAACCAACCACTGATTTCCATGTAAATAATATGTGGCAGGGTGTGTTACTGTAGCAAGCCAGGGGCAGCCTGTTGAGGAGTCAGAGCGGGGAGCAGAAACAGGGGAAGTCCGAGGCAGAGCCACGTAAGGAGTAGGTATACTTGGGAGTTCACCGGAGATATGCAGTGAGCTCCGACATGGCATAGACCAGGCTGGAGGGTTCCAGGTGGACATGTAGGCAGGTCCCCTTAGCTGGAACCAAGGACTCCCATGGAAATGTCACGTAAGTCATTTGCTGCTGGTACAAACCAATGACACCTGCAAATGGTTTATACATAAAAATAAATCCGAAGCTGGGCCAGGTGGCTCAGGCCTGTGATCCCAGAACCCTGGAAGGCTGAGGCAGGAGGTTTAAAAGTTTGAGTCCAGTCTAGGAAAATTTGTGACACCTTGTCTCAACATCAGAACTAAACTTGGGCACAGGGTGTAGGCTGTAGCGGGAAGGGTCTGGGCTCCATCCCAGAACCACAGAATAATAATGACGAACAAATAACTCTGAAAGCTCAGGTTATCTCTCTACTAATCACATTCTCATTCACATTCCTATTTCCTTCTTTGTGAAGAACAGAAAAATAACCAGTGTGTGCTGGTTCTGTGACCAGCATCCATCACATGCGTCTCAGAAGAAAAAGCCATCAGGAAGCCTATGAGACAAAACCCACATGGTCACCCATGTTTGGACCTCTGTGTCTCCATCCAGCCCCGAGGCTCACACTGCCCCGGCCGCTGGCCAGAAATCCTAGTCTCTTCCTTCTCCCTTGTGCAAACCCCTCTACACCAAGGTCCTCAGCAGGCCACTCCTCCTTCACTCTGTCCCTGCTTTCCCACTGCAGGTGGGCAGCCCACACGTGCCCAGCAGTTAGCTCCCGCCTTGTGAGGTTAAGTGTTTCAATGTCCGTCTCCTGGTCACATTCTGACCTTCTGTATTCAGAGTCTGCATTGTGTCTGCTCCAGAGTGAGCCAGATTCCTTCTATTCCTGGGAGATATTTGGCCCATGAATGAGTGGAACCAGTAAGTCCTTGGCTGATATGACTAATGCATAACAGACCTGTCACTCCTAACAGCAATAGCACAACATTAATACCCACTCAGCATCCGCGGAAGCAGAGGCTGTCCTCATCTTTCTTCCCCATTGCCTCTCAGTTTTCTCTCTGACCTCAGCCAGGGTCACCCTCAGTGCTTCCCCGTCTTCTCCCCGCCACAGACAACTCCCCGGATGTAGGGGCTTGGATGTGCCAGCCTCGGAACTGCCACCGCCACCATTCCTAGACTTCTCTTGCTGGGACTCTGGCTCAACTGCTCTGGGTTCCGAAATTCACTTCAGCAAAGGGGACACTGGGCACAGGGGAGGGTGCCGCTCCTCCTCTCTGATCCTCACTGCCACATCCCTTCCATCTCTCATGCCAGAAGAGGAGTGAAGCAACAGATGGTCACCGGAGCACGCCCCATTCTTTCCGGCTTACAGGCCGTGGAGGGGTTGATTCCTAGGAACTCAAAATGTCACCTATGGACGATCACCAGCCTATCCCCAAGGAGACAGAACACTGAGCCAGGAGGAGAGAGGCAGAGGAATCTTTGGAAGACTATTAGAGAAGCAGCAGGAGGAGCTGGCTCTGACTCTGAAGTATGTTGGCTGTCACCTCCCTCTTTACCACCAATAGAATGACCCCAAGTCTCAGCACCTTTTAAAACTGTCAGTCTGCCTGCCCAGTCTCTTACCACTCTTTCTCAAGGAGCAGTGGGTACACCAAACTCCCTTGACAGGAAGGAAATCCCTCACTCACCTTCCTGCATGCGGCCTCCACCTTTCGCCACTCCCTTGGGGACCACGACCAGCTTCCTTGCCTGTGTGGGGTCCAGAAGCCATATTGCAGGATTTCACATAGCCAAGAAAACCTTGAATATGGGACTGACTCTCTTACCTCCTCCTCCCTTCTCAGGGTTGGGGGGATGGTCTCCATCTGCCAAGTCGTTGTGTTTCACGCTTGGCTTCCTGTCATTGTGGGGGGCAGGGAGAGGAGGCAGAGAGGAGTGAGAGCGAGGGCCTGTGTTTAACCAATACAGACACCGGGCAGGCCCTGCCTCGTCTCCTGGCCTTGGCTAAGTTTATGGTAGGGCATCAGGCAGTCTTGGGAGGGGTGGGACACTAAGGTTTAGGATTAAGAATCTAGCTGAAAACAGCTGTTTCCTATTCAATATCCAGAACTAATCTGTAGGTTGAATTCTGAGCCTCTTGGATGTATTAGGTTGGGGGAGGGGTGGACAGGAAAGATGAAAGAGAAAAGCAGAAGGGCCTTAAAAGGTGTTAAGATGAACAGGAGTGCCTGGTTTCTACTCCTCAGAGTCACCATCTACCACTGAATCCGGTGGTGGCCACCGCAGGAGCTCCTGAGTAGCTGCTTCTCACACCAGGCTTTTTAGGGGTGAACAGGATGCTCTACAGGGCACCTGCCAGATCATTCACAAGCTATCAGCAGGACCTGAGCCTCTGGGAAGGCCACACCCACCCATGACATGCTGCCACCTCCAGAGTGGGACATGCCTGTCTCTCACTGCCTGGCATAGCTCATTGAGTTAAGCCACAGCCCGGACACAAAGACTTTTGTTCTTTGCCACAATGAATGACCCCTGTGACCACTGTGTGGGTCGACCACAAATGTTTTAACTGTTGGCTGGTTGTGGATTGCTAGGTTTGGTTTTCTTTTCTTTTCTTTTTTTTTCTCCTTATTACAACAATGTGGGGATGATCACCCTGTTACCAACATCCCTACCCACGCAGAAAGTGGGCTGCTGTTTCACGCCCTCTCTCTGACCAAGACCAGCTGAAGCCCAACTCAGCCAAGCCTGGTAATGCAAGGAAGCCCGAGGCGTACAGCTGGCCTCGGTCCTCCGCCTGGCCACACTGGGGGGCCCACCACACGGACTTGTTACTGAGTCACTGGGAATGGCACTGCTGCGGCTAAGATCCAGCCTGCTGTCCAGAGCTTCTAGGATCTGTGTGCTTTCTCATTATTGCTTACTACTCATCTTCTGAGGGGAGGGAAAGGACCCTCTTATGAGTCAGCACCTCCTGCCAAGCAGCTGCCTAACACACAGGATAGGCTGGCTTGACCACAGCCTGCAGGGGCTACCCGTCAACACCTATTACTCAGGCCCCACTCACCAGCCCTGCTAGGGACTTGCTGAGCTCTGACCAGTCACCTTTCATTTAAAGATTGACAGGTAAACAAGTTGTAAAGGAAGCAGAAGACAATTAGACCGCTGATACCAGGAGGGACCTGAGGAGAAGAGAATAAACCAACTGACCCCCCTAGGGAGGAATTCTGCCACCACCTGGAGGGAAACCCCACGTCTCTACCGCTGGAGGCCTGGCTTCTCACTCACCATGGCTCCCTGTCTTCTGCCCTCAGAGACAGTTTTCACAGCACTTAGACACTTCACAGCAGAGAGACAGGCAGGGAGCTCCCAGTCCCCTGCCACAAGGGGGGAAAATGTTCTGTGATGAGGGGATCACAGAAGCAGCAGCTATTTCCCCTGCATCCCCCCCCCCCCCAGTTTCATTGATATGCATACGTGCAAAATTTAAGGTTTACGATGAAGTTTAGCATTTTGTGCACCTAGGTATCTTGTCAAGGTGACAAGGACTTTCTCACTCTCCTTTTGTCCCTCCCCCTCCTCACCCCTCCCTCCCTCCGCACCCTACCACCCTATTTCACTTTGTTTTTTGTTTCAAGTTCCATAAGAGCTGTGCTCTGGGTCTCTCATATCAGAGAGACCATTCGATGTTTCACCTTCTCCCCTGCATTCTGTCACTAAAGAGGAGTGGCTAGGAGGAAGGAAAACAGTTCCATCCCCGAGGGTATGGGGCCAGACGCTTGGGGCTAGGGTCCAAGCTTTAGAAAGGACTAAAAGAAGAGACCCAGGCGGGACAGGAGGAGGAGACTGGAGGCAGAAGGCCAGAAAGGGAGCCTTGGACTGGGTAGCATAGGATGGAAGCCACTTCAAAAAGCAAAGTGCAGAGTTTCCACAGGACCGGTCATTCCATCAGTTAAATAGATAGACAGAACGGGTCTGTCTGTGTGATGGAGTAATATTCAGCCATAAGAGGAATGAAGTTCAAGCATGTGCTGACATCAATGAACCTTGAAAACATGCTGCTAAGTCAAAGGAGCCCAATGCAAAACAACAAATAGTGTATGACTCCATTTATATGAAATAGCCAGAATAGGCAGACCTGTGGGGATTAGTAGTTGCTTAGTGCTGGGGTGGGGGTGGGGGAAATGAGCGAGGGATGTTTGGGGGGAGGGGCTAAGAGTGAGGGTGAGAAGTCTTAAAATTCATTGTGATAACAAGGGTTTCCCAGTTCTGGCTACTAATAGTATACTATGCATTAAAAATCATTGACTTGCATATTTTCTATGGGTAAATTTATAGTATATAAATTATGTCTCCTTTAAAATTTTTAATAAAAAAATTACATTAGGACTTGGAAGCCTTCATTAGAAAAAAGTTGTGACACTCCAAAATAGGAAATGAATGATTAAATGTATAACTAAGCAGGGTGACAGAGGCCTATATGAGGCAGGAAGATCATAAGTTAGAGTCCAGCTTAGACAAGTTAGCAATTTAGCAAGACCCTATCTCAAAAAAAGGGAGGGTGGTTTGAGGATGTCGGTTAGTACAAAGGACCTGGGTTCAATCCCCAGTACCACAAGAAAAAAATAGTACAAGGAAACAGGGTGCAATGGTATGACTTTGTAGTCCCAGCTACTCAGAAGGCTGGAGCAGGAGGATTGCATGGGCCCAGAAGTTTGGGGCTAGCCTGGCAACATATGGAGACTCTGCTTCAAAAAAAAAAAAAAAAAAAAAAAAAAAAAAAAAGGGGGGGCAGGGGTGGGGGGAGGAATAACAACAAAAAAAATAAAGTTTAAACCATTCAAAGGAATGTAAATAAAGTTTATTAGTGGAGCTAAGCAAATGACTGTTAAAACTTACAAGATTTAAGAAGAAAATTATAAATTGAAAATAAACATTTAAGATTTATCATTTTAATATATTGAATACTGATTAGTTTAAAAATAAAATATAAAGACCTAGGGCTAAGTCTTTTGTATCACTTTAAGCAAGTCATTGAGTAGGTACTAGGTGTCCACAATTAGTTACAAATACTCTATAAAGGGAACATGGCTCTAGAACAGCCCACAATCCTCTCGTTCCCTGTCTTCTCCCATCTATTATCTTTTCTCATCTGTTCTTTTTCTCCTCTCTCTCTCTCTCTCTCTCTCTTTCTCCCCCCACTCCACTTCTAGCTTTCAAGTAGGAAAACAGCTTTATAAACTTCACCGACCAGCCTTATGGCAAATCTCCACTTCCTTACCCAGCACTACATCAGGTAGGTCCCCTGCCCCCTAGATGGGTGTCTATTATTGGAGTTCTGACCACTGTCTACCTGAGGACACACCAGTAGGAGACATCTGCTCACAAAAGCCCTTCTGGGAAGCTGTTCGTTTCTCCCTCAACCGGGAGGACTCCAAGCCCAGTTTCAATGGACCGCAGTCCTAAAGCACAGGCTGAGCTCTAGCAGAGAAGAAGCCTAAGAGGGACAAGGCCACAAGAGAGACTTGGGATAAGGAAAAGAGAGGTGACCTGCAGCTCAGATCTGGAACCAGAGCTTCTAGAGGGCAAGGGAAGTGTCTTCTACTTTGTCCCCACCCCTATACAGAAGCAAGAGCCAGCACAGAGCAGAACAGGCTTGGGCTCAGTAGTAAGTAGAGATGGATGACAGATTGGCCAGGGCTCTGAGCAGGCAGGGGAACCTCGCGGGATGTAGATTCTTAGCTTCGTGAGGAAGGGACATACAACCCCTCAGCCACAGAGGAAAGGCACAGACTCAGAGCCACACTCCCGAGTCTCAATCCCACCTGGCCCGCTGTGCTTCACCTGTTCTCTCTCCAAGTTGCTTATGGCTGTGATGTCTCACGCGTGTATTCATAAGTTCATGGTCCTGAATAGCATCTCACCCGGGGTCTGCCCTGCAGTTGGCATCCAAATATCACCAGGCCTTCCTCCTTTCACGGAAGCCACTCGGGTGAGCTGCTTCGCCGCACAGCTTTGCACAAGCTGGGATTTCACATCTATTCTGCATAACTGCGATGTATACAGGCTACAGAGTGGTGGCCTGAGGGCTCGGGGACTCTGGCTAGAGCTGCTGCAGGGTAATGTGCACAGGTGCGGTGGCTTTTTATTAGAAAGACCGGGGCTCCTGCAGAATCCAGAGCAGCCAGAGCACCTGAGGGCCGCGCCCTCCTGCTCTGCCATGGTCTCCTTCTAAAACCACCCCACGGCCTTCACCATGCTGGCTCCTTCTGCCAGGACCCAGAATGCAGGCCTTCCAGATGGAGCTGGTTCGTCATTTCGGAAGTGACCTCCACTGAGCCCACGATGGCAGTGTAGCTGCTGATATTCCAAGGACAGTACATTCTAGTCGCATTTTTAAAATTCCTGTCTGCCATGACAAGCAGGGCAGAGGAGGAAAGAAAGAAGCCAGCAGGGGGGTGCGGCATCTGTTCCTTCCCCGCCTCCCTCCCCTTCTGCATTTACATCCCTCACAGACATCAGCCTGCATCCAACTGCTATCCACAGGCTGGGTGGGGGGCCACGGGAGGCGTGGTGCCAACGGGGCTGGCGTGCTCTGACTCTGAAGATGTACCATTTATCTAGAGGTCTGATTGCAAAGTGCCGGCAGCTACTCAGTCTGCCTCCCAGGCCGTCCAGGGCTCCAGGGAAGCTCTGGGTTTTACGCTTTGCTATACAATCTTTGGGCCTCTATCTAGAGACAGAAAGCCTGCGGTCTCCAGCACTACAGCTCAACCTCTGGGAGAAAGGTGGGCGTGGGGCTAGTAGAAAAGGCCAGGGGGACTAGAAGTGATTGCGTCCTCTCTGCAGAAAGTAGGCAGACATGGGCTCCTGAGGGAAAAGCTTTCTTTGCTGCCACCCACGGCCCCACACTTTTCCCTGCTGGTCTCAGCACCCGTGAGAAGAGGTGGCTAAGTGTAGCTTCAGTGGCCTGGAATTGGTTTGGGTACAGGGAGGAGGGAGGCAGACAGATAGTCCCTAACGAACCACTCTGTTCCCCCCCCCCCCATCAGTCCACAGCTGCGTGTCCTGAGCCTGTGCTGTGTGTCTGAGGTGGCCCACGGTGATGTTTCTGGGGAGAGGTGGCCCGGCTTCTTACCGGCTGGGAGAGGGGCTTAGGAACGTGTGCACAATTAACCAAATGGATCCACTTGGGAAATTGAAGGCCTGGAGAGGCTGGGTGGTTCCCTGCCATGCATAAGAGGGCAGGTGTCTGCTCCCAGTGACCTGAGCTGACAATGAGTTGGGGGTGGGGTGGGGGCTCGTGCCTCACGCTGGGGTGGGAGGAGAAGGAAGAAGGGCAGGTTTGGGAGCAGATGCCTAGGGCTGCTCCAGATGGCAGTGGCCTGGGAACAAAGGGAGAAGAGCCAGAGAGACCCTCCCTTAAGGCTTCCCACAAAGTCATACTCACACCTGGAACCTGAGGACACTTGCTCAGAAACATTACGCTGTGTTTTGATGAAACTTGGAACAAGCCACTCTAAAAATACCCTCGGCCCTAAACCCAAGGCTCAACTGCGCAGGTCCCAGAGCTGGACTGCAGGGATTTGAGTTCAGGTGCCAGTACTCTCTCAGAGGGGAGGCTCTGGATAAGTACCTTAAGGTTCATGCACTTCTGTCACCTATAAAATGTGGGTGACATGGGCCCCGATTTGTAGAGCTGTCATGAGGGAGAATACAGGACAGGAATACAGGAGCACAGGGCACAGTGTCTGGCACACGGGGTCCATGCGAAAATTGATTATTGTCACAATGAATATTGTCACCATTTAAATACAGGAGCACAGGGCACAGTGTCTGGCACACGGGGTCAATGTGAAAATTGATTATTGTCACAATGAATATTGTCACCAGTTAAATATTCCCAGCTCAACTCTGTGCTCTACCCTGAAGGACACCCCCAGCCCTTTCAATTTTTTATTTTGAGACAGGGTATCTCTGAGTCACTAAGTTGCCCAAGTTGGCCTTGAACTTGTGATCCTCCTGCCCGAGTCTCCCCAGTACCTGGAATCAGTGGCACACGCCACCATCCAAGGTTGGAAAGAACTTCTTGGAGCCTCAGTTTACTCATCCATCAAATGGAAATGATGACATAGGCTTGGCTCGTATCTTGGAATTATAGTGAGTCAAGTAATACAACTTATATAAGTGACACACTATAAAAAGGTAGAAGCTCCGAGCCAACCTGAGATTGCTGGTGTGACCGGATGTGTGCAGAAGGGCAAGCGGGGACCCATGTGCTCTGGTCAGGCAGGGCATGGCTGGTGGGACGACACCAGGGACCTCCAGATCTGCTGCTGGGCAGAGAGGTCACTCTCATCAGAAGAGGTGGAGTGGGGTCTGGCTAGATGACCCACCAAGTAGGCACTCAGACAGGGCTGCGAAGGGGCGTTGGGGAGACAGGGACAGAGAGTTGGGAAGGGTGTGAGAAGAGTTCCGGGAGGAAGATGTGGCAACACAGGGGTGAGCTAGCTCCCTGATTCCGCTGCCAACCTAGGATCTGTTCCCCTGCAGTATTACATATATCACAGGGCTATTTACATCAATGGGCATGTTGGTTTAGCAATCACTGTCCATTATGTACAGCAAAGCCAAAAAAAAAAAAAAAAAAAAAGGTGGCAATTCCACTCTGCTATCTGTACATTCAAGTACACTCTTGGGTGATAGTGATAATGGAAAAGCCCTGCAGTCAAATGACTTTCCCAAGTGGTCCTTGAGACCTGACAGCATCCCCTAAATAGGTCCCCACACAGACAACTTGGGTACAGGTATATCCATACTGGTGCTTACATGAGAAGTAACCTTCATTGATTGAACCCTATTCTTGCCAGGCACCAGGCAGGGCTCTTGTAAGTTTATTCTTTAGTCTTTAAAACAAGATGTTCATTACTAGTTCCAATGTATGAGCAAGGAAACTGAAGGTGAGGGCAGTTAAGAGGCTTTCCAGAGGTCACACGGAGAGCGGGGTTGATACGCTTCAGGTCTGTCCAGACCCCACAGCCGTACCGTCCTGTTTCCCACCCTCTCCGTGCCTTTCCAATTCCTTAACTCTTTCTTGTGGGGGGACCCAAGAGAGGAACCTGGAGCTACAAAGACACGCTACAGTGAGGCAGCGATGCTCGCACACAGAGAAAAAGGAGACCGTGGCAGCCCCGCCCATGGTCTGCAGGGGCCAGCGTGTCATCCGCTGCCAATTAGTCTTCTCAGAAAATTGCAGCCCATGTCTCCTTGTTCCTTGGCTACCAGAGCAGCAGGAAACCCTAACCAGAGGGAACAAAGCGGACCCGGAACGTGGGGGTGTGGCTTCAGGGCTGTGGGCTTGGATGCTTCCTGGGCCTGGGCAGCTGTCCATCTGCCAGGGCCCTGCCCCCTGGAGGGGTTCCTGGTTACAGCCGTCCATGCTGAGCTGTCACACAGAAGCCCCCCAGGTTGTGGGACCAGCACAAGGGAGAAACACTGGCCACTAATATAACTGGTTCCTGATTTTCCAGTTCAGGTGGACCATGGGGACAGTGGTGTGGCTAACACTGACTGACTGCACCTCCTGGACAAGAGGGAGCCAACTCTTCCCTGGAGCCAGCCTCCTTGCAGGGGAGTCCTTGGGATGTGGCTCCGTGGTAGCTCTGGACTTCTGTGGGAAGAAGAAAGGAGAGCCCCCTCTCCCCGCAAAGATTCCTGGGAGAGGAGGCAAATGTTCCCCCTTCCCACCCAGCCACATGGGCCCAAGGGCCCCACTCACCTCCTCTGCCTCATTCAGCCTCTGTCCTGCAACACTGGTCCAGTCTGCAGCAGGAAGGAAAACTCCGGCGTCCCAAAGGGCACATAAGTCAATCAACCTGTCTCAAAGCAAGCACAAAGGAGAGCCCCAGGGTTACTGCAGGGAAGGGGAACGGGAAGGCTTTGTGGTTTGCTCCTTCGCTGGGGAAATTACATCTTTGTTCACATCCATTTGCAAAGTTCTGCATAGCACAACACATCTTATTTTGAAGCACAAAGCACTCTGAAAGAAAATGGAGGAGCCTGCAAGGTGCTCCAACCCATTGGTCTTCGGGGGAAAGCCAGCTCTCTCTCTCTCATAGGAAAAAGTGAGTATAATGTGCTACCATTTATTTAAAAAAGAGGGAAGGAATGCAAAGGTATATATATATATATATATATATATATATATATATATATACACACATACACACACACACACACACACACACACACACATATATATATATATATATGCTTATATTTTTAAAAAGATAATAAAAGGATAAAGCATAAAGTACATTGGAAAAGCCTATGGACAAGAATGAGGCGAGCGTGAACAAGGACTCTGTGTTCAAGCCTGGATTTTGTTGTGTGGCTTTGCGATGTGAATGTGACATAAGGATAACACGCAACTAAAAAGTTTTAAAAGAAGTTCCTAAAAATAACATGAGACAAATGAATCTATGATTCTGCTGCTTGATGGGATCATATACAAATAGAAAAGTTGATATATGGTAATTTGACTATATTTTACTTTAAAAATTGTTTTAGTATGAGTTTTCCCATGTAGTTCAGTCCGGTCCTCAACTCACTATGTAGCCCAGGCTGGTCTTGAGGTCATGGCAATCTTCCTGCCTCAGCCTCCCCAGTGCTGGGACTACAGGCATGTGCCACCATGCCTGGGTAAATTTTATGTGGTGCTGGGGAATTGGACCGGGCCTTGTGCACACTAGGTAAGTGCTCCAATAGCTGAGCTACACTAGCCAGACTACATTTTATTTGATGGATATATCCCTAAGGAAAAAAATAACTATCTTACCACCTCCCCCTTCAAAATATCCTAAACTGTTTCTAATAATCATATTACAGGTGGTTAGAGTTGCTGAGAAACAAAACTGGTTGAGATGCCGACATAGGATTGGAAAGATGAGGCAGGAGCTCCATAGCCCTGACTGTGAACAGGGATCTCAGCGTTAACTCCACGTTTGCTCCAAGTTACAGCACGTGAGTGTGCACGCACACATGTGCGCTGCCTGGCTGCTGACCGTGGCGCACCACGGCATGAGCGAGCACTCAGTAGCAGCCCAGGAGCCCCCGACAGCCTTCCCGGAGACACGGCTGAGTCCTAATTCGACACACCTGAAGCCTGGCACATCGCATCACATCAGAGTCACAGCAAAGACGCAGAAGCCAACCAGAAGGTTTCCCTGGCGTCCGTGGGACACCAATAACTTAATAATTACAGTAACACGTAGATCTACAACTGTACGCATCTGAGTCTGTGCATTCTGAATAACATATAAGAACAATCCCAAACAAGCCATTAGTTGCCTTTGGAAGGATGGCAGGGTAAGATCTCACTCTACTGAAATTTTGTTAACAAAGGAAAAGAAAAGGAGTGGGTAGGAAACCAGCTGACCTGGTACTGAAAATTGCTAAAGGGGCGTGTGTGGCTACATCAGTTTCATCACATTCTCCGCCCCTTTTGTGTAAAATATTTTCAAAGAAGTTCTACATGATAGAAAAAGGGAAGGAATAGGAAATTAGAATATTAATTCTTGAAAATATTCTGAACTATAGTAATTTAGTCCTAACAATCACACAACATGACACGTGGTATAGATTATTCCCGTGGTCATTCCACACCTGAAGAAGCAGGTGCAAAAGCACATCAGGGCTGGATTGAAATGCACACGTTCCCACCCCAAAGCGTATCTGGGCTAAGGGAGCTTCCCTGGCCTAGCTGAGGCTATCAGGTCTCAGAAAGAACATTGAGAATAAATCTTTGTACAAACAATTTACTTCCATTTGAAAGCTGGAGCTCAGATCCTCCCTAATGGGACTGTTAGAAGAATCAAATGAGGGCTGTGATTTGAATATGGGTAGAGGAGTTAAGCAGACAGACAGAATCTTGAAAAAGGCAGGAGATTACATTCCAGTCGCCCTCTGTTATGGTTTGTATCTGGAATGTTCCCCCAAAGCATCGTGTGTATGGATGCTGTGGATGACGTACGGAACCATGGAAGGTGGGGCCTGGTTGGAAGGGGTGGAACACTGAGGCCAGGCATGGAGGTGGGCAGGGCTTGAGGTGTGCACAGGCTCCTCCCCGTCACTTCCTGCTGGGCTGCAGGCAGGATCTTCAGAGTTTGCTCTGGGGACCTCTTGGCTCCTTCTCCCATTGACCCACCGACACTCCAGCCTGGCAGAGCCTGCCTCCTTTGTGGCCATTCTGCCTCTTCCCCTCCACCCGCTCCCCCCCCCCC